>BLSH010150336.1:395723-414139 GCA_018402905.1 Glandirana rugosa | reverse complement strand
ACACTGCTGCAATCTCAGAGATCACATATGATTCGCACCGCACTGCAGTGTGAGCCGAATGCGATCTCTGTGCGATGCAAAATCAGCCATAGAGATTGTATGGCTGAATTTGCATCACAATCAGATCAAACTCGCACAGGGACCCCTTTTTATCACAGGGTCAGAATCAGATCTTAACCATGCGATCCAATTCCTGTGCTTGTTTGCAGATCGCACTACGATATGCCAACGGAAAAAAGGGTGTCGTTAACAATGTTCTGACACCTCCCTTCAGTTCGCATAGGGCAGTGTGAACTGCTGCCGGGAGTGGATTCGCAGGGTTCCCGCATCACTGCAGTGCGAACCCAGACTCCATCACAAAGCACATTGAGCTGGGAACACCTGACAATTGTTAACCACTTCAGCCCCGGAAGGATTTCCCCCTTTAGGACCAGAGCCCTTTTTGCGATTCGGCACTGCGTCGCTTTAACTGACAATTGCGCGGTCGTGCAACATTGTACTCAAACTAAATTTGCATCCTTTTTTTCCCACAAATAGAGCTTACTTTTGGTGGTATTTGATCCCCTCTGCTTCATTTCTGATCACCGCTATAAACAAAAAAATAGCAACAATTTTGCAAACAAAAAACAATATTTATTACTTTTTGCTAAAATACAAATGCAAAAAAAATATAAAAAACACATTTTTTTCAACGGTTTTGGCCGATTTATATTCTTCCTCATATTTTTGGTAAAAGAAAAAAAAAATCACAATTGGCGTTTATTGACTGGTTTGTGCAAAAGTTGCTGTGTTGACGAATGATGAGAATTAATTTATGAGGTTTTTATTTTTTTTTTACATTTTAGTAGCAATGGCGGTGATCTGCGATTTTTAGCGGTACTGCGATATTGCGGCGGACATGTTGGACCATGTTGACACTTTTTTGGGACCAATGGCATTTATACAGCGATCAGTGCTATAAAAATGCACTGATTACTGTGTAAATGTCATTGGCAGTAAAGGGGTTAACCTGGAGGGGGCGCTCTAGGGGTTAACTGTTCCCTCAGTGTGTTCTAACTGTGTGTGGGCTGGGCTGGCAGGGGGAGGGGAGTGATCATGGCTTCCATATACAGGGAGCCTGTGATCACAGCCCTTCCCCCTCTGTCAGAACGGAGATCCGTGTTTACTTACACAGACCTCCGTTCTCTCACTGTGGGGGGGGGGGGCCATTGCGGGTAGCCGGCGGCGATCGACTTCGCCCTACCCGCTCCCTGCCCCCCCCCGGAACACAGTGAGCGTGCTCACAATACTCAGGTCAGGTGACAGCGTTTTGCGATAACGAATCACTTTGCCGCCGTCAAGCCACGGCGGGAGGTTGGCAAGTGGTTAATAGGCACAGCACCTGTATCTCCCTGCAAACTACATCTCTGCAATCACCCAAAAGCTGACCTCACAAGCATAGTGATGTAGTGAGGGAAAGCAATGTTATCCAAGCAGTGTCCTAAGGTGTGAGTGCTCAGGTGCTACATTGTGAGATCATTAGCAGGCAGAACTTCATTTCTGTGCATACAAAACCACACACATGACACCTCTCCTCTGCCCTCCCCTTCCCCAAACTTCCACATAGTTAGCTGTGTAAAAGTACCTTTGTGTAGCTGGCTGTCACAGATTTGCTTTCTTTGTCAGTGCAGTCTCTTTTCTTTTCAGCTCCCAATCTCCCTTCCCGAGCATGAAGGAGATAAGGATAACGGTGCAGCTGAGCTCACCCCCTCCTCCTCCCCTCGTCATGCTGCACAGAGCAGCACTTCTCCCCACTCTCAGTGCAGAGCAGGGAGGCAGCTTTACGATCTGATCCGTGGGGGAAAGCTTTCAGAAGCCATGCAGGGCTTCCACACAGCCGAAAAAAAAAACTGTAAACACTGCAGTCTGTATTAGCGCGGGCTGTTTCCCTATAGGCTGAGTGAATGACAAAGGGGAGGGTATGTGTAGCAGCCCCGCCCATCCCCGACATCACAGCGTGAATCTGACAGCTGCAGCTTCAGAGAGCACACCCAGCAGGCTTGCTGGCCAATCCCTGGCTGTGCTTTGTATTCAATTTGAGCTGGAAGTTACTGCAGTTTACTTTTTTATACAGCGGGATGACAAGACAGAGATATAAGGGCCCCCCATGCAGATGGGGCCCCTGGGCTGTGCCCAGGTGTGCCCGCTCATTAAGACGGCCCTGGGGAGAGGTTCCTGCCGCTGGTGTGAGGGATAGATTAGCGTTATAAAATCATCTCATACTAGTATAGGGAGGGTTCCTGCCACTGGTGTGAGGGATAGATTAGCGTTATAAAATCATCTCATACTGGTATAGGGAGAGGTTCCTGCTCTTGGTTCGAGGGACAGATTAGCATTATAAAATCATCTCATACTGGTATAGTGTGAGGTTCCTGCTGCTGGTGTGAGAGACAGATTACCATTATAAAATCATCTCATACTGGAGTAGGGAGAGGTTCCTGGTGGTGCTGTGAGGGACAGATTATCATTCTAAAATCATCTCATACTGGAGTAGGGAGAGATTCCTGGCGGTGCTGTGAGGGACAGATTAGCGTTCTAAAATCATCTCATACTGGAGTAGGGAGAGGTTCCTGGCAGTGCTGTGAGGGACAGATTATCGTTCTAAAATCATCTCATACTGGAGTAGCGAGAGGTTCCTGGCGGTGCTGTGAGGAACAGATTAGCGTTCTAAAATCATCTCATACTGGAGTAGTTAGAGGTTCCTGGCGGTGCTGTGAGGGACAGATTATCGTTCTAAACTCATCTCATACTGGAGTAGTGAGAGGTTCCTGGCAGTGCTGTGAGAGGCAGATTAGTGTTCTAAAATCATCTCATAATGGAGTAGGGAGAGGTTCCTTGCGGTGCTGTGAGGGACAGATTATCGTTGTAAAATCATCTCATACTGGAGTAGGGAGAGGTTCCTGGCGGTGCTGTGAGGGAAAGATTAGCATTATAAAATCATCTCATACTGGTATAGGGAGAGGTTCCTTCTGCTGGTGTGAGGGACAGATTAGCATTATAAAATCATCTCATACTGGAGTAGGGAGAGGTTCCTGCTGCTGGTGTGTGGGACTGATTACCATTATAAAATCATCTCATACCGGTATAGAGAGAGAGGTTCCTACTGCTGGTGTGAGGGACAGATTACCGTTATAAAATCATCTCATACTAGTAAAAGGAGAGGTTCCTGCTGCTGGTGTGAGGGACAGATTAGCGTTATAAAATCATCTCATACTGGTATAGGGAGAGGTTCCTGCTGCTGGTGTGAGGGACATATTAGCGTTATAAAATCATCTCATACTGGAGTAGGGAGAGATTCCTGGCGGTGCGGTGAGGGACAGATTATCGTTCTAAAATCATCTCATACTGGAGTAGGGAGAGGTCCCTGACGGTCCTGTGAGGGACAGATTAGCGCTCTAAAATCATCTCATACTGGAGTAGGTAGAGGTTTCTGGCGTTGCTGTGAGGGACAGATTAGTGTTCTAAAATCATCTCATACTGCGGTAGGAAGAGGATCCTGGCGTTGCTGTGAGGGACAGATTAGTGTTCTAAAATTATCTCATACTGGTATAGGGAGAGGTTCCCTCTGCTGGTGTGAGGGACAGATTACCGTTATAAAATCATCTCATACTGCTATAGGGAGAGGTTCCTGCTGCTGCTGTAAGGTACAGATTAGTGTTCTAAAATCATCTCATACTGGTATAGGGAGAGTTTCCTTCTGCTGGTGTGAGCGGTGCATATCTAGCACAAAAATAAAAAGCGCGTCTACATTGCTGGTTTAAAAAAAAAAAAAAGTATTATTCTTTTTTTTTATTATTATTATTAATACATATTGCTACATAGTACATTTGCACCTTGCTGTGCATTTCTTGCACAAAAATAAAAAGTACGTCTACATTGCTGGTTTAACAAATAATTAAAATTTGTGCTAAATAGTACATTTGCTTCCAGAATGAGGAGAACATCAAATAAGGGACGTGGTCATGGTCGTGGTGCTGCTGGTGTTGGTGAAGCTCCTGTTGCAAGGAGAGGACGTGGTCGATCTGTGCCAGCTACAAGCACAAGTGAAACACCTTCCTCAGGTGCGAGTAGCTGACAGAACCTTCACCAGTATATGGTAGGCCCGAATGCCGCTCAACGAATGGTGAGGCCAGAACAAGTATAGGCGATAGTAGATTAGGTGGCTGACAATGCCTCCAGTTCCTTCACATTGTCTCCCACCCGGTCCCTTGATGAAAGCTCAGACTTTGCACCTGAACCCCATGGCCATCTGTCTTTCACCTCAGCCCCTTGTAAATCAGCCAAGCAGTCTGATCCCCAAGTCATGCAGCAGTCTCTTCTGCTTTTTGATGACTCTGCTGGTGTGCTTTCCATGGGCCATCCACATAGTCCTGCCCCAGAAGTGGAAGACATTGAGTGCACTGATGCCCAACCACTTCTGGTTCAGGGTGAGGACATGGAAACACCACCGCAGCACGTCTCAGATGATGATGAAACACAGGTGCCAACTGCTGCGGCTTTCCACAGTGTGCAGACTGACAGGAGGGCAGTGGTGAAGAGTGGGTGGAAGATGATGTGGAGGATGATGAGGTCCTAGACCCCACAGGGAATGAAGGTCATGCGAGTGAGGTGTGCAGTTTGGAGGAAGAGGTGGTGGTTGCACAGAGGCATCAGCACAGCAAAAGAGGAAGCAGGTTGCAAAAGCGGAGAGACCGTCCCCTAGACAGTAGGCCTGCTACTACCCACTGCACCCAAGAACCTAGCACACCAAAAGCAGCTCAAAGGAGTTCCCCGGCGTGGCAGTTCTACAGACAATGTACTGACATCAAGAAATGAGAGGTTTGCACGCTGTGCAATCAGAGCCTGAAGCGAGGCATACATGTTCTAAACCTGAGCACAACCTGAATGACAAGGCATCTACATGCAAAGCACGAGGTTCAGTGGAATAAGCACCTCAAAATCCAAGAAAGGTCTCGGCCTCCTCCTGCTTCCTCTTCTGCTGCTGCCTCGGCCTCTTCCTCCACCTCTACAGTGCCAGTGTCACCTGCCACCCAGCAAACAGACAATGTGACAGCAACGCCACCATGCCCGCCACCGTCCCCAAGCATTTCCACACCGTGGTCCCATGGAAGCTTACAGCTCTCCATCTCCCAAACACTGGAGAGAAAGAGGAAATACCCCCCTACCCACTCGCAATCCCTTGCCCTGAATGCCAGCATTTCAAAATTCCTGGCCTTTGAAATGCTCTAATTCCGTCTGTTGGACACCGAAAGTTTTTAAAACCTGATGGTGGTGGCTGTCCCACAGTACGTGGTTCCCAGCCGCCACTACATTTCCAGGTGAGCCACCCCTTCCCTGCACAAATAAGTCGGGGACAAGATCAAGTGTGCACTGCGCAACGCCATCTGTGGCAAGGTCCACATAACCACTGATATGTGGACCAGTAAGCACTGGCAGGGACGCTATATTTCGCTAACTGCACACTGGGCAAATGTAGTGGCGGGTGAGCCTCAAGCCCGGCCTGGTGGTGTGCGATAATGGGCGAAATCGCACATCCCTTGCCTGGCACATGTGCTGAATTTGGTGGTGCAGAAATTTCTAAAAAACTACCCGGATATGTCAGAGCTGCTGCAGAAAGTGTGGGCCGTCTGTGCGCGCTTTCAGCGTTCTCATCCTGCTGCTGCTCGCCTGTCTGCGCTGCAGCCGAACTTCGGCCTTCCCGCTCACCGCCTCCTATGCGACGTGCCCACAAGGTGGAATTCCACCTTACACAAGCTGGAGAGACTGTGCGAGCAGCAGCAGGCAATAGTGGAGTTTCAGCTGCAGCATGCACGGGTCAGTCGCTCTGTGGAACAGCACCACTTCACCACCAACGAGTGGGCCTCCATGCGAGACCTGTGTACCATATTGCGGTGTTTCGAGTACTCCACCAACATGGCCAGTGCCGGTGACGCTGTTCTCAGCGTTACTATCCCACTTCTATGTCTCCTTGAAAAAATACTTTGGGCGATGATGGAAGAGGATGTGACACAGGAGGAGGAGGAAGAGGGGTCATTTCCATGGTTATCAGGCCAGTCATTAACAAGTGGCTCGGAGGGTGGGTTCCTGCACCAGCATAGGCCAGGTAAAGAATTTTCAAGCCAGGGCACAGTTCTGGAGGATTAGGATGATGAGGAGGAGGAGAAGGAGGAGGAGGAACCATGTTTACAGCAGGGTGGCACCCAACCCAGCTCGTGGGCATCACTGGAGCATGGCTGGGGGGATACAGAGGACACAGATGATACACCTCCCACAGAGGACAGTTTGTCTTTGCCTCTGGGCAGCCTGGCACACATGAGCGACTACATGCTGCAGTGCCTGCTCAACGACAGCCGAGTTGCCCACATTGTAACCTGTGCTGATTACTGGGGGGCCACCCTGCTGGATCCCTGTTACAAGGACAACGTGCCATCCTTAATTCCCTCACTGGAGCGTGATCGGAAGATGCGCGACTACAAGCGCACTCTGGTAGACGCGCTGCTGAGGGCATTCCCAAATGACACCGGGGGCTTAGTGGAAGCACAAAGCAAGGCAGAGGAGGAGGAAGAGGTCGCCAATGCAGCTGTGGCACCGCCAGCACCTCAGAAGGCATGGTTAGCATGGCTGAAATATGGAAAAGCTTTGTCAGCAGCACGCCACAACAAACAGCACCACCAGCTGATAGGCAACGTCTTAGCAGGAGGCAGCATTTCAGCAACATGGTGGAACAGTATGTGTGTACATGCCTACACGTACTGACTGATGGGTCTGCCCCATTCAACTTCTGGGTCTCCAAATTGGGCACATGGCCTGAGCTTGCCTTTTATGCCTTGGAGGTGCTGGCCTGCCCTGCAGCCAGTGTATTGTCTGAAAGTGTGTTTAGCACGTCAGGGGGCGTTATCACAGACAAGCGCAGCTGCCTTTCCACAGCCAATGTGGACAAGCTAACATTTATTAAAATGAACCAGGCATGGATCCCACAAGACTTGTCTGTACCTTGTGCAGAATAGACATTTTGGACCAGCCTCACACAGCCATTGGTATACTTTTTTTTTAATATGTCTCAATATTTTGGGGGCTACCCCAATTAAAAAAAAAAACAAACAAACAAAAAACAGTGTTGGCTACCTCCTCCTCCTCCACCGCCACTTCCACCTACACCGCCACGGTCAACGCCTCCTCAACCTCCTACTCCTTATCCACCTCCTCCTCCATGTTTTATTTTTTTTATGTGATTTTAAGTTATTTCCCTATCCACATTTGTTTGCAGGACTCTTGCCCTACTCTTACCCCAATTTTGCTTCCTTTTGCAGCCCTCTAGCCCTTTCCAGGACTTTTTTACTGCCATTTTTGTGCCCAAAAGTACGGGTCACCATTGACTTCAATGGGGTTCGGGGTCCGGGGGTGAAGTTCGGGTCAAGTTCGGTGCCAAACCCAAACGTTTTCGCGATGTTCGGCCGAACCCGCCGAACCTGAACATCCAGGTGTTCGCTCAACTCTACCCATAATCTGATGTTCGTGGTGGCACCTTACATGTATGGGACGATCACTGTTTGCGTGCGTCCATCTGTGACTAATGGGCACGTTCACCGTTGTGCGCAAGCACAGGATGGGGGCACTTTATTTTTTTTTTATTATTATTATTATTATTTTTTTTTTTTTTTTTTACACTGTTTTTTTATTTTTTTATCACTTTTTTGCTGTTACAAGGAATGTAAACTTCCTTGTAACAGCAATAGGCATGTGACAGGTACTCTATAAGACCCCAGATCCCTCCTCTGCAGTTAAAAGCATTCAAAATACCAATATCTGTGTTTCTGAACGTCTTTGATTTTCAAAACATGCTGTTGATGGTTTCCAAAACCGGAAGAAATGTCATGTCATTGCTTCCGAGTTACTGTTACGAACAGCTGATCAAAGTCAATCCCGGCTTTTTAGGCTTCCAGCCAGCCATTGGACGTGGTGGGATGGGAGAGCCCGAAAGAGCCTCCTCCTCTGCTTTTGAGCATCTGGTGGGCCACTCTGATTGATATTACAAGAGAGCCAACCGCTGGCTCTAAAAAATTAAACTTGGTTGACACCTGCAGCTGCAGGAATCATCCCTGCATAACCACCAAAAGTCCTGCAACGTACGGGTACATCACTGGACAGGAAGTGGTTAAGGGGTCTTTTTCACACAAGATTTTCATAACTTTCATCCAGGATTCAAGCATGTGTCCAATAAATGTAACCACTTCCCACCCAATGACATCATATGACTTTGAATGGAGTGTACCCTGCACCGTAAAAACAATCATAGCGGCCCCTTCCGCTGCCCTCTGGTGCTTCTACCAGCTCGCCCAGTGAATGAATCGGCCGTTTACCAAAGAGCTGACTGAGGAGCAGATGGTCCCCGGTCATCTCTATGACCTTCGGAGGCCGGACGCGACATTATGACGTCATGTCTGGCCTCGGCAGTTAGAAAAACACTGGGTCAGAACATCCGCTGACGAACACGTCACCCACGATCGCTCGCTCGTGGCTTGGGGATCCCAAGACAAGCGGGAGCCAGTCGGGTACACGTATTTGTGAATAATCCCTAGTGTCGGGCTGGACACTTTTTACATCTGCATGTAACCTGTTTTTATTACTGCAATAAATTTTGCAAAGTTACATTTTACGCTATGGGAGCTTCCTTCCTTTCTCTTTTTATGTGATGGTCTGAGTACATTAGAGCTTATGGTGAACAGTGGAAACCTGGTGAATGGTTAAATGAAACAAAATTGCTGGTTCATAGAGAGACCAGCCATTCTGTCTGGTGAGTTCATTTAGTGAGCTTGGTGTAGGAACACGCTGGGTGTTTTTAGAAGTGTCACGAATACATCAAAATATTTTGCATGGATTTTTGCACAAGAGTGGTGCACATGAAACTATGAGGATTGAGTGATTTACAGCCATCTCCGATAATTTATGGTCTATGATACTTTTCATATACTTTTTCTGCATATTGCGTATATTTGCACTTTTTTTGCACAGGCTTGCACATGCTGATTTGCACTCTATGTTTTTCCCTTTACAGGTTTTTTTTAAATATTTGATCATATAGGATGAATGATAGATACATCAATTGCCTGCATAAAGTTTTCACATAAGTCAATTGGCTGGGGGATCACATTAGTTGTTCAGTGATCATTAAACACTAATTTTGAGTTCACAAAATTTTTTTTTATTTTTGTTGATTTTTATTACTTGTTTTTATAGATGACACCAGCAGGATTTTAACACTTAAAGGGCTTAAGAGTATATAGTATAACCTTTGTTGCGCCGCCTCCCCCATTCTTACATTGTGTGCTATTACAAGAGAGCCAACCGCTGGCTCTAAAAAATGATACTTGGTTGACGCCTGCAGCTGCAGGAATCATCCCTACATAACCACCGAAAGTCCTAGGACGTACGGGTACGTCACTGGACGGGAAGTGGTTAAGGGGTCTTTTTTTCACACAAGATTTACATAACTTTCATCCAGGATTCAAACATGTTTCCATTAAATTTAACCACTTCCCACCCAACGACATCATATGACTTTGAGTGGAGTGTACCCTGCACTGTAAAAACAATCATAGCAGCCCCTCCTGCTGCCCTCTGGTGCTTCTACTGGCTCGCCCGTGCAATCAGTGAGCCGGAGAATGAATCGGCCGTTTACCAAAGAGCTGATTGAGGAGCAGATGGTCCCCGGTCATCTCTATGACCTTCGGAGGCCGGACACGACATTATGATGTCACGTCCGGCCTCGGCAGTTGTAAACACTTCCATTGCCTTGGCTGGGAAGCTGACATCATTTTTTTATTTTTTATTTTAGGCTTTTCAGCCTAGAGGCGAAATCTGGGGACTTATAGACCCCAGATCTTGCAGTAAAGAGGACCTGTCATGCCTTATTACTATTACAAGGGATGTTTTCATAACTTGTAACAGGAATAACAGTGATAAAAAATGTAACGGGAGAGTGTCAAAGTATAAAAATAAAAGCGCAATAAACAATAAAAAGAAAAATTTAAAGTGCCCGTCCCTGTGTGCTCGCTCACAGAAGCAAATGCATACATACGGCGCGCCTGCATATGTAAACGGCGTTAAAACCACACATGTGAGGTATCACCACAAACATTAGAGCGAGAGCAATAATTTTAGCCCAATACCTCCTCTGTAACTCAAAACTGATAATCTGTAAAAATTTTTAAAGTGTTGCTTATGGAGATTTTTAAGTACCGAAGTTTGGTGCCTTTCCCCGAGTGTGCACGATTTTAAAGCGCGACATGTTAGGTAACATCATCTTTCACATTGTGCAGAAAATCTGGCTAACTTCACTGTTTTGTTTTTTTTTAATTCATGAAACCGTGCAACATAAAAAGTTGAATCGACCACTGTTTTAATCCCTAGAGGATCTGTTAAAAAAATACATATATAATGTTTGGGGGGTACTGAGTAATTTTCTAGCAGAAAACGTATGAGTTTTCCATGTAGAAGTGTTAGAAGTGGCCCGGGTAGGCAAGTGGTTAAATTAGCACTGTATGTTCCTGCTTAACTTTGTAAAACAGTATTCCTAATGATTCCAAATGGCCATAAATAATCACATTTTTCAAATTTAATTTTAAAGACCTGCAAAATAATGAATTAATACATTCATTAAAAAAAAAACATGAATTGATAAATATGTAATAAGTGGTTAATAAGAACTACATGTGAATCTTGTGTAAAAATTGTGAAAATACAAAGCAAAAAATAGTTGAAAACCATAATATCCAACTTTTCACAGTTTTTTTCATATTTACTCTAATCTAATAGAAATACTTTTAGTCTTTCAATATTTTATGTTTGCAAAACTCAAATATGCTGCTCAAACTAAAAACTCACCACTTTTGGTGTTATGCTTATTAAAACAAACAATTTGGAGCCTATGGGGTTGATTTACCATACTCACCAACAGTCCCTATTTTCCCGGGACAATCCCAAAGTTTGAACCCCATCCCTACCAAAATCTGTATTTTGATATTTTCCCTGGCATCAGGACTTCTTATGGCACCGGCCGCAGCTGGCTTCAAAAACATGGCCGCAATATGGCCCTGTGATCTCTTTCCGGCTCCAGGTCTCTTTCCCCGTGTGTTCAGTGGAGAGGGGAGGGGCCTCTGATTCGTGCAGCCAATCGACTTCTCTCGTCAGTGTACAAGTTGACAATTCTCTAGCTAACTGAAGCCAGTTAGCTGCATGGATCGGAGGTCCCTCCACTGAACACAGGGGAAGGAGAGTCCTGCACGTGAGCCGCCAGTCCAGCCATGGACAAGGGGTTGGTGCTGGCTGTGAGGCTGCACTATATACCATGATCTGTGAGGCTGTGCTATATACCCTCATATGTAAGGCTGTGCTATATACCCTGATATGTGAGGCTGCGCTATATAACCTAATATGTGAGAATGTGCTATATACCCTGATATGTGAGGCTGTGCTATATACCTTGAAATGTGAGGTTGTGCTATATACCCTGATATGTGAGGCTGTGCTATATACCTTGATATGTGAGGCTGTGCTATATATCCTGATATGTGAGGCTGACCTATATACCATGATCTGTGAGGCTGAGCTATATACCATGATCTGTGAAGCTGTGCTATATATACCATAATCTGTGAGGCTGTGCTATATATCCTGATATGTGAGGCTGACCTATATACCATGATCTGTGAGGCTGAGCTATATACCATGATCTGTGAGGCTGTGCTATATATACCATAATCTGTGAGGCTGTGCTATGTACCCTGACATGTGAGGCTGCGCTATATACCCTGATATGTGAGGTTACGCTATATACTCTGATATGTGAGGCTGAGCTATATACCATGATCTGTGAGGCTGTGCTATATACCATGATCTGTAAGGCTGTGCTATATACCATGATCTGTGATGCTGTGCTATATATCATGATCTGTGAGGTTGAGCTATATACTGTGATCTGTGATGCTGCGCTATATACCCTGATCTGTTAGGCTGTGCTATAAACCATGCTCTGTGATGGTGCATTATATACCATGATCTGTGAGGCTGTGTTATATACCATGATCTGTGAGACTGTGCTATATATCATGATCTGTGATGCTGTGCTATATACCATGATCTGTGATGCTGAGCTATATACCATAATCTATGATGCTGCCCTATATATCATGATCTGTGAGGCTGTGCTATGTACCATAATCTGTAAGGCTGTGCTATATACCCTGATCTGTGAGTCTATGCTATATACCATGATCTGTGATGCTGCACTATATACCACGATCTGTGAGGCTGCGCTATATACCATGATATGTGATGCTGCACTATATAACATGATCTGTGAGGCTGTGCTGTATACCATGATCTGTGAGGCTGAGCTATATACCATGATCTGTGAGGCTGAGCTATATACCATGATCGTGAGGCTGAGCTGTATACCCTGATCTGTGAGGCTGCACTATATATCCCTCTTTCTTTCTTTCTTTCTTTCTTTCTTTCTTTCTTTCTTTCTTTCTTTCTTTCTTTCTTTCTTTCTTTCTTTCTTTCTTTCTTTCTTTCTCCCTCTATTCCTCATTCATCTCAGACTCAAACCACACTCCATTTGAGCCACGCCCCATTTAATCCATGCCCACTATTTAGTTTAAGCCACACCCATTTTTGCAGCGGCGCACATTTTTATTTTCTGCCTATGGCACGCCTACAAATTAATGCCCTGCCCCTTAATTATAATAAGACCCCGCCTACAGACGAAAAAGTGTCCTTATAATTTTTTTGACAATGTTAGCAACTATGATTTACTAAAGGCAAATATTCAGTGCACTGCAAGTGCAGTTGCTCTAAAACCAGAAGGGAACGTGCAAGGAGAATAAAAAAAAACAACATTTTTTCTTGCACATGATTGGATAATAGAACTCAGCAGAGCTTCCCCTCAGATCTAGAGCAACTGTGCATCCAAGTGCACTTGCAGTGCACAGTATATTTGCCTTGAGTAAATTAAACTTCCCGACGACTCACTGAATCATATAAAAATGTACACACCGATTGTTACCTTTTATTAATGAGTTTAAAATAATGCCTAAAACTATCTATCATTTCCTGATTTCTTAAACTATAAATAATTGGATTCAAAAGAGGAATTACAACATTATATAACACAGAGGAGAAACTTGTTCATCTTCATCACATTTTGCTGAGAAGGAACCAAATAAGTAACACATATTGATCCAAAGTACATGCAAACAGAAGCCAGATGTGAACTACAAGTGGAGAAGGTTTTTTGTCTTCCGGACCTTGAGGAAATTTTCAGGATGGTGGAAAATATAGAGATATAGCTGACTATGACCAAGACAAAAGTGATGACGCCGAGAAAAAGGACTATGAAAATGAGTTCAGTTTCCACCAGAGATGTATCTGAAGTAGACAGCTGCAGAAGTGGAGCTAGATCACAATAGAAATGGTCAATGGTGTTTGAACCACAGAACTGTAGGTGGTAGATTGTAATTATCAACATGAACATCACTGTAAATCCAACCATCCATGTCCAAAAAACCAAATGGTTACGGGTGTTAATGTTCATAATGGAAGAATATCTCAGAGGGTTGCAAATGGCCAAATGCCTGTCATATGCCATAACAGTTAATAGAAGACATTCTATACTACCTGTTGAGGATGCCAGGTAGTGTTGGATGATACACCCAAAGAATGATATGAAACCTCCATTTGACCATAAAATATACAGCATGTTAGGTATGATTGTGGTGGTCAAAAATACTTCACAGGCAGATAGATTGCTAAGAAAAAAATACATGGGAGACTGGAGATTTGTGCTGGTAGAGATCAAGGTTATAATTAGAATGTTCCCTGTTATTGTGGCCAGATAAGTGAAGAAGAACAAAACAAAAATACAATTTTTTATTTGTTGGAGATTCCCGAACCCTACAAGAAACATCTCCGTTACCATTGTTTTGTTCTGACCACATGTGGCCTGGTGAAAAATAAAGCAAGCAGTAAACATTAGTTTGTGAAGCACAGAATGTAAAATACATTTTAAAGTGATTCTAACGGTTGTAATATTTAAAAATAATAAACTTGTTATGCTTAACCGCTCTGTGCAATGGTTTTGCATGGGGCTCCTCCCCCCTGCTGGGTGCCCCAAATTGCAAGCCTCTTGCTATGGGGGAACTCAAGCAGGCTCACTCCACAGAAGCGTGGAAGGACATTGTCCAATGTCCATTCGTACACAGCGTGGTTCTACTGTGTGAGCCAATGAGAAGAGACAGACCCAGGAGAGCCGCTGCTTTCATGCAATGCAGCAATAATCAAGCTCTAAGGATTATCCAAGGACACAGTGAGGCTTTATCATTGGAAAAAATAGTCACATTTATTTTCATAAATAACAGTTAAAAACAATGAAAATGATAAGATCACCAATTACCAAAAAGCCTGATGTAAAAAAAAGTCCAAATATGGGTGAAAAATGGTAGAAGTTAAATTGGGGTTAAAATGGTAACATAGAAGAATAATGAGCTGTGCTCCTATGGAGCGATCAGTGTCAACATCAGCACTAGCCCCGTCACGTCAGGCACCCTATCACGAAGTGAAAACAAAGCCGCCACTCACTGATCCTGCGGGTGGGTACCTGTCAGGGAGAGATCGGAGAGGTCACCATGCGCCATCCAAAGGGGAAGGGAGGGTGGATTCCACCTGCCTTGTGATGCAGACACGATAGTTGTAGACCCAATGGTTGTTTCTCACTCTGCGGGAGGTGAGCTTCTCTCCACTTCTCTCCACCACGTCTGGTCCCGCTGTGATGACGTGGGCGGGAGTGAGGCTGTCAGCTCGTGGTGGGGTGTGCACTGCGATTGGCTTAGACCTGCACTGACTGCTGGGGTGGCTGAATGCAATAGCCTGTCACAGTGAGGACATGTTTCGTACTATGGCACATTGTCAAGTCACCTGGCTGCTTTCATGCATGTTGCTGGATCGAGATGGGGCCCAGGCAAGTATAAGGGGGGGGGGGGTGAATTAAGGTAAAAAGCCTTCTGCCTTTAGAATCACTTCACGCATCTATTAATGATGGCGGACAAATACAATTAGACAGGTTGTTACAGAATGAAAGAGAAGGAAACAGAAATGAAAGGCTGTAAGTCATTATTTTTTCCTCAATATTTTCTCTCATATTTCCCACTCACCTTCAATCTTCATTTTTTTTATTGTTCTTCTGAAATAGATTTGTTTTGTAGGAGTTCTGGACTCCAGAGACAATGAGAATTAGTTGTCTAAAGTCTAAAACGTTTTGGAGGCAGCTCTCCCTCAAAAGAGATATCACCAAGGGTCCTTGTAGGGGTCTACAGAGTACTGGCAATATAAGAGTGTCACAACAGTTCAATACAGACCAGTAGAGGGTTTTATGTAGCATGGTGTAAAAGTAGAAATCCAATGGTGGTTATTTACTAAAACTGGATTGTGTAAAATCTGGTGCAACTCTGCATATAAACCAATAAGCTTCCAGGTTTTGTTGCCAAAGCTTAATTGAACAAGCTAAAGTTTGAAGCTGACTGGTTACCATGCACTGTTACACCAGATTCTGAGTGCACCAGTTTTATTAAATTCCCCCCAAAGTGTTTTAAGTAGAGTTGAACGAACCCGAACTATAAAGTTCGGGTCCATACCGAACTTTTGGGTGTCCGGGACCCGGACCCAAACCCGGACTTTTCAAAAAAAGTCCGGGTTTGGGTCCGGGGTTCTGGTATTTTATTCCACGTGATGAAAAGCTGCCAACTGTTTCACTGGTTTTCCCTAGAAGCCATCACAGCCATGCCTACTAATGGCATGGCTGTGATTGGCCAGTGCACCATGTGACCCAGCCTCTATATGGGGCTGGAGTCACCGTGCTGCATGTCACATGCTCTCAGAATAGTTTAGGGAGAGGATGCTGCTGGCTCTGTGAGGGACAGATTGCAGAACATCTCATCCTGCATTACTGAACGATCTGATTGTGGACTAGGGAGAGATACTAGTACTGCTGCTTTGAGGGACAGATTGCAGACCTCATCCTGCTGCACAGAATGATCTGACTGGACTAGGTAGAGTCTGTTGCTTTAAGGGAAAGATTAGTGTTCTAAAATCATCATCAAGTTGTACAGGGAAAGGTTCCAGCTGTTGCTTTAAGGGAAAGATGAGTTTTCTAAAATCATCTCCAAGTTGTACAGGGAAAGGTTCCAGCTGTTGCTTTAAGGGAAAGATTGTTCTAAAATCATCTTCAAAGTGAGTGGGAAAAGCCTGTTTCAGCCGCATAGAGCCATATTAGTGTTCTAAAATCATCTTCACAGTGTGTGGGAAAAGCCTGTTTCAGCCGCATAGAGCCATATTAGTGTTCTAAAATCATCTTCACAGTGTGTGGGAAAAGCCTGTTTCAGCCACATAGAGCCATATTAGTGTTCTAAAATCATCTTCACAGTGTGTGGGAAAAGCCTGTTTCAGCCGCATAGAGCCATATTAGTGTTCTAATATGGCTCTATGCACCTGCAATAGGCTTTTCCCACACACTGTGAAGATGATTTTAGATGTGATTTTAGTTTAAAATTATTTTAAGTTATTTCCCTATCCCTATTTCTTTGTAGGGCACTTGTCCGACCCTTACCACCATTTTCCTTCCTTTTGCAGACCTCTAGGACTTTCCATGACTTTTTTACAGCCATTTTTGTGCCTAAAAGTTCGGGTCCCCATTGATTTCAATGAGGTTTGGGGTCCGGGTCAAAGTTCGGGTCAAGTCCGGACCCGAACCCGGACTTTGGCCCGAAGTTCTGCTGAACCAGCAGAACCCGAACATCCAGAGGTTCGATCAACTCTAGTTTTAAGGCTCAAGACTCCCATTTATCAGGGCTGAGATGCAAGAAATTATCGAAATTCTTAGTCCTGATCAATGGGGAGTTTTGAGCTCCTGAAACGTGTTGGCTTTCTACTTGTGTAACATGTTAAATAAAACCGTCTACTGGGCGTATTCAACTATTTTGCTGCTCTCATCTTTCCAGTACTCTCAGAAATAAAACTAAAGGCTATATAAACTCAAGAACAAAACATTTCCAGAAGCCCTAAGGGAAAAAGGGGAAATGGGGTGAGCTTTCAAATCCATTGTCTGGACATACCTTGTAAATGCAGTGGGGATTACATGTAATGTGACCCTCCAACCAACCAATATGCCAGAAAACATTTTTGCAGATCTGAATATATCTGACCATTGGCCATCATACATGTCTGTTTTGCTATCTTACTAAGGCCACACATATTTTATATTTTTCCAGCATATGTGAGCTGAGAAAATCACTCTTCTTTATGGAATTACCGTGAACACCTAAGGAAATGAACACAAGTCCAGTTTGATCTTTGGTAAATATAAAGATTAGGGCTCAAAACTACATTAAAATAAATCTATTTCCCTGCCCATGACAGGATTGGATAGGCCAGTGTGAACTTATAGCAAAGTACTATTTTGGTGAACATTCTTTTCAGTTTAATAAAACATTTATTATAAGCATAATTGTTAAACTTTTATAAATGTTATAGTTTTATTTTTATTTTGTATATGTTTAATGTGTTAAATCTGTATCTCACGAATAGTATCTTGTTTTCTACCTATAAACCTAGTGTCATTTAACTAAAAAAAATCAAGGATATACTGTGGGGGTGTCATAACCCTGCCTCCTAGATTGGGCAATACCATGGCACTGTTTCTTCAGACCATCTTATAGCACCATGGGGTTCACATACAAACTCTGTACCACTTTTGCAGCTCCCAGCTGCACTGGTACTTGCCCTGGCTTCCGGGCAGGGGACCTCCTGTCACCCAGGGTTGCCGTGAATCACTGACAGGCCCTTGATAATAAAAGTTGTGCACACCTAAACTGTCAGGTTGCTGGTCACTCGTAAGATATGGACACAGGGAGGGGCGTGGCTTGACGCGCAACGAGGATGGCAGCACACTAACAGAGCTCCGGCCAAAGCGTGAGATCCCACAGCTATAGAGCCTCCTAAATAGCATTAAATGCCGGGCAAACGATCTCTATCCACCCCGCACTCCCGCTCGAGAAGGGGATTGTCCGCCTCTTCGGCCAGAAATATCTCGGAACTCTTTAAACCGAAATCTGCAGCCCGCACAGGACTGGAGCCCAAGATGGCGCCGAGTCGCCACGAGGAGGAATACAGTGAAGACTCCCAGTCAGCGCCGGAGGACTCAGGTAGGGGCTGCTCACATGCAGATGGCCTCGAGACAATCACACGACGGTAGGAGCAACGCGCAGTTCGGTGCGGGGAGGGACACAGGTATAGAATGCTCACTGGTCGTTGGACTGTCAAATCCA
>BLSH010150336.1:377308-389796 GCA_018402905.1 Glandirana rugosa | reverse complement strand
GGCGGGCAAACAGAGGGACAAGGCCATAAGGCGATTAGAGAAGGTGGCGGTGACACATTCACTACACTTTATTGAGGTGAACAGGCACATGGAGGACTTGGATAATAGAGGACACAGGAACAATATTAGGGCTCGGGGGATCCCGGAATCAGTGGAGTCAGAACAAATCACAGCGGCCTTACAGAGGGTCTTTAACAGCCTTCTAGAGAGACAAGAGGACTCGGAGATACACTTTGTGCGGGCTCATAGAGCCCTCCGACCACGAGGAACTGACTCAGCGCCACCGAGGGACATAATCTGTTGCCTCAGGGACTTCTCAGTCAAGGAAGACATAATGAGACAGGCAAGACGGAACGAAAGAATAGTCTTTAATGGGGAAAATGTTATGCTCTTCCAGGACCTTTCCCAGATTACTCTAAGAAACCGCAGGGCGCTCCGCCCCCTACTGGAGAGACTTAGAGAAAGAGACCTGAAGTACTCTTGGAGATTCCCATCCGCCTTGTTGGTTACGCAAAATGGTCACCAGCACTTCCTACGTACACCTGCGGATCTAGCTGAGTTCTGCGAGGCACTAGATTTGGGCCCAGTTGAGGTACCTGATTGGTACGCGGAGTTCCTTACTCGCCCCTGTGATGACAGCCCCGTTAAGCCAGCCTTGTTCACACCAGAACGAAACACTCATAAAAGAATGAAAAGCGGCAAAGGGGGGGCTCCAAAGCAGGGACCCCTCTACAACGCCAAGCGCCAGATCGCGACGCAGAAGCTGACTGAAATACCAAAGAGCGGAGTCAACACACCGCACACCCGGCTCAGAATCACATTCTATTTCCATATATGATTTTATTTATGCTTGTTTACCCTCCGTTGGATGAGCAGTAATACATACTGGAGCTCTGCACTGAGAGACTGTCAACATGACGGGGCACGGATGATTGCTTTCCTAGGGGACATCGCAGACTAGTGTAAAGCTATTATGCACGCAGGTCTATTTTTCTAAGGTGAAAATCCCAAGGTTCACCCTGAGCTCAATGAGCCATAACACACTGTATTTGAGGAAGGTTTGGACTGTAAACACCTGAAACGAGGTAACTAGCTGGATGCTTCAGGCCATCAGTGCAACCTAGGAAGTTAAGGACAGACCTGCTAACATAAAGGTTTTTACGGTCAGGGTGAGAGATCTGTACATGGAGATTACCAGACCTGCCCGACAACAGCCCGCTCACAGATATCAGCTATGGACATTGGCCGATTATGCCACAGACATGGTATCAAACAAGAGACTGCGGAAGCAGGAATTTAGACATTCAACGGAGGAACTGTTATTGTTGGACTGTTTATTTCCCCCCCCCCCCCCCCCCATTTTTGGGTTTTTTTTTTTTTTTTGTCATATATGGAACGCTGGAGGCTCGCAATGAATGATTAGCATACACATTTGATGCAAACCTCAGGGAAATCACGTTGAGCCTATTTCATTGCTAGTTGCTGCTGTTACTGTTTAGTGTTCATTATACTTGTTTTTCAATTCCACATCCTCACGGGACACATCTTAGGGGTGACCCGGGACGGTGAGGTGAAGGGAGAAAGAGCGAAGTCTCCCACGTTACCCCCCAAAAGGTGGTGGCTAGCTACACCACCGGTTACTACAGTTTGTCAGTTGCCGACTAATTGACAACTTGGATACTTCTACTTGAACTTCTCTTTTATAATATATCTTCCTTTTTCCTCTTTTATTTTTTTCTTTCATTTTCTCTTCTCTCTTTTCTGCTTCTCTAAGCTTCCCACTTGCTGATCTTTTAATTTCTCCCTCGTAGGGTACAGAGTAAGAGCTAGCTGTATAGAGACGACACTTTAAGTCTATTTTTCAGAGTCCATACTAAGCAAGGAGCTACAACGCCACACCTGGTGCACGAGATGGCGTATTCTGCATTGGGACAGCGTCCCACGGTGGTGTCACACAACATCAGGGGACTGAATTTACCCGAGAAAAGATCAGCCTTCCTGAGAGAACTCCGAAAAGGTAAGCCACACTTTGCGTTCCTGCAGGAAACGCATTTTAAAACTCAACAGGCACATAGACTGACCGATTCTCTCTACACGAGGGCTGTTCATGCTACCAACAATTATGCAAAATCAAAGGGGGTCTCCATTCTTATCAGTAGGGAGGCACCATTTGACATAGCACAGCAGCTAATAGACCCAGGGGGCAGGTATTTGTTCCTGAAGGGCTCTTATGGGGGCAAACCAATGACACTTGCAAATGTTTACTTCCCAAACAAAAATCATGTGAGATTTTGTGAGAGAATGACCCGGGAACTGAGTGGCTTTGCATCGGGGTGCCTGGTACTTGGGGGAGACTTTAATGTCCCTCTGGACCCCGGGGCAGATACCTCCTCAGGCAAAACCTCGCTGACATATAGAGCACTAAAAAAAATCAAACTATTACTTCAGTCTCTACACCTGATAGATTCCTGGAGGTTTCTACATCCAGAGGGGAGGGACTATACTTTTTACTCGGCACCTCATGCGAAATACTCCCGTATAGATTATCTTTTCCTGACACAAAGGGACCTGGGAGAACTAACACAAGCTCATATAGGGATACAGTCCATATCAGACCACGCTCCGATTTCGCTAACACTAGAACCCTGGGATACTTCCAAAAAAAACTCAGCATGGAGGCTGAATGCCTCACTGCTGACAGATCCTGAATTAGCTTTGAGAGTGAAGTCCACCCTAGAGGAGTTCTTCGTACTTAACAACACACCTGGGGCAGATCCCATGAGTGTTTGGGAAGCTCATAAATGCACTCTCAGGGGCGAGCTCATTAGTCTAGGGGCCAAAAGGAAGAAGGAACAGAATGCCGAAGTGATGAGACTGACAAATAAAATTAATAAGCTAGAAGCCATGCATAAATGATCCCTTTCCATCCAGTCTGCCACAGAGTTGCTAGAAACTAGAAAAGCTCTGCAGCAGCTATTTGATTATAAGACGAAGAGGCTCCTATTCTTTAAGAAAAGAATGTATTACGAGTCTGGAGATAAAACTGGAAAACTTTTAGCGAGAGCATTAAAAGAATCCTTGACTAACAGCAATATCAAGGGCATTAGAGGAGCAGATGGCAAACTGGATGTGAAGACGGAAGCGATAGCAAAGCATTTCCATACATTTTACTCCAAGCTTTACAATCTAACACCCCAACACAAACCAGCAGGTATCCAGGGTTCCAGAATAGAAATTATACAGGCATATCTACGGAAAAGTGAGATGCCAGGCTTACACCCAGACGACACCTTGGGATTAGAAGACCCAATCTCAGAGACGGAACTGACCAGGGCGATCCGGGAATTGAAGCCAGGGAAAAGCCCAGGACCGGACGGGTTTACGGCCATTTATTACAAGACATTCTTAAACATCTTGACAGCCCCACTGGCTAAAGCCCTGAACTCAATGACGGAATCTAAGAGATCACTAGTTGATTTCCTATCGGCGTTCATTACGGTCATCCCCAAAGAGGGGAAAGACCCTGAGATTTGTGCTAGCTACAGGCCAATATCTCTACTCAACCTTGACCTCAAAATATTGACGAAAGTCCTGGCCATGAGACTGAGACCACTATTGGACAAAGTGATAGGGAGGGAACAGGTAGGCTTCATGCCGGGCAGGGAGGCGAAAGACAATGTGACTAAAGCCCTTCTACTGATCCGGGAGGCGAGTGCAGGAAAACTCAGAGGTCTTCTCCTGTCCACGGACGCGGAGAAGGCCTTTGACAGGGTCGCCTGGGATTATTTGTTTGCCACCTGCTCACACATAGGCCTTCCCCCCAGGATGTTAGCATGGATAAATTCCCTGTACAGGAATCCTTCAGCACAACTGAAAATTAACGGAACATTATCAGAGAGGGTACAAATCCTAAATGGTACAAGGCAGGGGTGCCCTTTGTCACCCCTGCTTTTTATCCTGACCTTGGAACCGTTCATTAGAAGAGTTCAAGCCAATCCAGATATTAAAGGGTTTGGGGTATCGGACAGGGAATACAAGGTGGCTGCTTACGCGGATGACCTATTGTTTTTCCTCTCGATGCCACACACCTCATTACCAAACCTCATCACGGAGTTCACACATTTTGGTTATATTTCCAACCTAAAAATTAATTATTCTAAGTCAGAAGCCCTTAACTTAAATCTACCAGAGACAGAACTTAGGAGGGCCAAACAGAACTCGCACTTCAGGTGGGACTCACAGAGGTTGAGGTACCTAGGGATCTGGCTGACTCCTACCACCGCCTCCACTTTCGCCCAAAACTTCCCACCTCTATTGAAAGAGATAAAAGCGGATCTGGATAGATGGAGCTCGGGTTTCTTTTCCTGGTTTGGCAGAGTAGCTATCACCAAAATGATATTGCTACCCAAATTACTGTATCTCATACGTGCCCTACCAATTTTAATACCACTGAAATTCCTGAAGACCATTCAATCATATATTGGGAGTTTTGTATGGAACCGTAAACGTCCCAGACTCCGAATGTCATTATTGATGGGCCCTAAAACAAGAGGAGGTTTAGGCATACCAGATATCAGTGATTACTACAAGGCAGCGCACATAACAAGGGTTATAGACTGGCACTGCCACGGAGATACAAAAGATTGGGTCTCTTTGGAAGCTGAGGTCAGTTCAATACCGCTGACCTCTGCACCATGGTTACCCAAAGAAGATCAACCACGTGATATGAAATCACACCCGATTACGGGAACAACATTAGAGATCATACACAGGTTAAAGAAGTACTCCAAAGTGACCTCAAGGTTAAATCCTCTCGTGCCTCTGCAAGACAACCCAGCTTTCACCCCAGGTCAAGGAAAGGAGATATACAAGTCAGGACGCACAACACAATCATTACGGGTGGGGGATTGTTTCCACACAGGAGGCTTGAGAGATCGCCTGGGCCTAATGAGGGAACATGATATTCATCACCTCCCATTCTGGTCGTACTTACAAATGCACAGTTACCTATCGGACAGTAAACACAAACCACACTTTGCTAGATCACTGACGCCCTTTGAATCGGTCTGTCGTGGAGGTGAGCAATTTCAAAAAGCGACTTCAGTCGCTTATCAGTGGCTTCAATCCAGTAAACCAGATGACTCGGAGGCTCTCAGGAAGAAATGGTCAGACACTCTCCAAAAGGAGCTGACAGATAAACAGTGGACAGGTGCTTGTTTGATGGCTCATCAATGCTCCATTAGCACTAAAATGCAGGAAACTGCCTACAAATTATTGTCCCAATGGTATATGACACCGGTCAAGGTGAATAAATGGAACCCGCAGACACCTGATACATGCTGGCGCTGTAAAAAAGATAAAGGGTCCCTCCTACATATATGGTGGGACTGTCCAGCTCTCCAACCATACTGGGACATGGTAAAGGAGAATATCAGAGTCATCACAGACACTGATCTCTCCTTGGATGCAGCATGCTGTTTACTGCACATAAACAATCGTTCACCCACGGTGTATAAAAAATCCCTTACAAAACATCTGCTGAATGCAGCAAAATCCCTAATTCCATTACACTGGAACTCCACAAAAGTTCCCACTATTGGCAACTGGCTGGCAAAGGTGTCAGATGTCTGCGAGATGGAGGAAACTAGAGCGCAGGCCTCCGAAAATGTAGAGAGATTTCATAAGACATGTCAGCCGTGGCATACCTTCAGGTGGTCAGATGAATATAAGGTATTACAAGAGAGAAGATACCCTTACATTGCTCTGTAAAGTGTATTATCTTTAGATTACTGAAAGGAATAACACAACTATACAGGTTCATCAGACCTCAATCTACCATTAGTACCTCTATGACTATACATCTCATTCTCAACCCTGATCTTTCACTTAACTGTTACTTTTCTTCAACCACTTTGCTTTTATTTGATTTCGTCACTTCCATGAGAACAAAGGTTTATATGATTCTCCCAGTGAAGGTAAATTATGGTCAAGTTTTCTAAGTGCCACTAGAAGTAATTACCTAAAACACATGACTATACAGTATTTTGTTTTGCCTTTCTTTGTTTTTTCGTGTCTCTTAAGAATATGCTTTCATATCTGCTAACGATATTCTCAGGCTGTCATTCCTGGTCTCCCAGGGGAATTATATTATTGTCATGATGTATCACCACCTCATGGATGTATCTAAGTTTTTCTTATTATACTTGCTTCAATAAAAGCGTTATGTATAAAAAAAAAAAAAACATTTAAAAAAATAAAAACCCCATAAATGAATTCTCATCATTCGTAAACGTGGAAACTTTCGTGCAAACCAGTCAATATACGCCGATTGAAATTTTTTTTTTACCAGAAATATGAGGAAGACTATAAATCGGCCAAAACCAATGAAAAAAATAATTTTTTTATATATATTTTTTTGGATGTGTATTATAGCAAAAAGTAAGAAATGTTGCTTTGAAAAATTGTCACTCTTTTTTGTTTATAGCGGTGATCAGAAATGACGCAGCAGTGATCAAGTACCACCAAAAAAAAAATCTATTTGTGGGAAAAAAGGACTCAAATTTAGTTTGGGTAAAACGTCACACGACCGCGCAATTGTCAGTTAATGTGACGCAGTGCCGAATCGCAAAGAGTGCACTGGTCCTAAAGGGGGGAAATCCTGAAGTGGTTAACTACTGACCATGAGAGGGCGTCTGGATCATTTTTTACCCTACCATTATATTGTCACATGATCTCCCCTACCAGTCACATGATCTCCCCTACCAATCAACATCCTCTATTTAAAGTGGATGTAAACCCACCACTAACGCAGTATAAACAAATGACACAGTATTAATGTATATATACACGCAAGCCTTCTGCATGTATCCTTACCTTGCAAATGTCACCCTTCTCAGCAGTAGCAGACTTGCAAAACACTGAAATCAGTGGGTGGCCCTCTTTGTTGGGGCTCGGTGGGTGAAGTTGTGATGTTACAAGACTTCCCACCCACCTCTGTACTGAGAGCTGGAGGAGATGGGAGGGGGAAGTGTGAGGCTCTCAATGCTCCATGCAGGAGATAAGAATATGACCTGTCAGTCACACAGTATGGGATGAAAGGACTCCTATTTCTCCCTCAGTTGTTTTTTTCTCCTAATTGAAAAAAGATAAGGGTATTACTCAGAGTTGGATAAACTTTTTGTGACAAAACTGAGCAAAGATGACATGGAATCCTCTCCTTTGCAAGGTAGAAGTGTCAATAATTTTTTTTCGGGTTTACATCCACTTTAAAGCACCCAGATTCCTGCAGTTTCAGCTTGAAAAAGGAACGCGCCTGTCACTGCCATCGACAGAGCGGACGCTAGGAAACGCGTTGCATTATTTCCGGTGACATCACACGCCGCCACGGGCCACCTGCACTCCAGCCACTGCTTCCTGGTTTCCCTGCACACACAGAGGCGGTGGGCGGCTCCTACAGAGAAAACAGCAGTACTGAGCTGACCCAGTGAGCCGAGAAGTCACCGATGCAGGACTCACTCGGGACATGCTGAGGGTCACCCATCTCCACACAGCAGATATTTTAAACAGACTAAGTGATCCACCTTCACAGGACTCCCTGATGAGCTGGACTCCACTTACCCAGATGTAAGTGCTTTTAATCATTGCTTTAATAAATGCTATACAGTTTACCTAAGAGGCACCCTTACTTTTTGTCTTTACATGCTTCTTAAAGGCTTCTGCTTCCCCCAAGAGGCTTGACTTAAGCTCTGAACTGTTCATCATCACCACCACATGATCCCCACCTGTGGGTCTACAATACCCTTCACCACTTATATATTCCCCAACGATACATTGACTGCGTAACTTTTTTATCAACAGTCTCCTTTTGTATTAGAGATCTACTTTTGCGCCAGTATCATTGTTATCTATCTGAAGGTACAAAAGCCCTAATACATGTCAGCTCATGTCAGGGAAGGGAAGGAAGGAAAGCTCTGGCAGCTCTCCGGGTGGGGGCATCAGGGAAATGTCCACCCCGGGGGGGGCTAAGACGGTAGAGCCCAACCAAACCCCATGGAAAAAGGAGGAAAGAGGGATGCATAGGGCATCAATGTTCAGGTGAACCCATAAGTATTGTGCATGAGTAGTGGCGTATAATGCCCGTGGTAATCTGTGAGGAGTAAATGGAGTAACTATGTTGTGGGTTCAACAGTTCCTGTAAAGTGACACGGTGGATGAAAAGAACTAAGTAACCCAACCAAGGTGGAAATAGAGTCACTGATAAATAAGAATAAAGAGTGAGCATCAGAGGAATGGCAGAGTGAGCTGACCAAAATGGTCCGCAGAAAGTGAGTGTATACCAACCAAGATGTGAAAATGATCCCAAAGAGCCTTGCGTACCCAGAATCTTAGTTTGGATAATGTGAACCGCCATCAGGGAGGTACAGGCAATACTGTTGTAAGGGGCCCCAGTGTCTCAAGGGGCCCTTACAACAAAGACTTTAGCAGTCTTTAACATTGGAGTCTATAAGTGGGGGACACTTGGTTTGGGGACACCGTTCTCCCAAACCATAGTAATAAAAAAAAAACTAGGGTCACATAAAGAGGGCCCCCTGAACCACAACTGGTCCAAGTTTCAGACCTCCAGAACCTATGGTTCGGCTGTACCGGGTCCTCAAATTGACCAGTCATTGACCGGCAATGGTCGGGTGAATTTCGGACTTAACATTAGAATCAATGGGAGGGGGACACCTGGTTTGAGGTCAACGTTCTCCCAAACCATAGGCAATAAAAATACCAAACTTGGGTCATATGGAGAGAGAGTCCCCTGTACCACATCTGGTCCACGTTTGGGACCTCCAGAACCTATGGTTCGGCCATGCCAGGTCCCCAAAATGACCGGTCATTGTCGGCAATTGTCGGTTAAATTTCAGATTTAACATTGGAATCTATGGGAGGGGGACACCTGGTTTGGGGACAACGTTCTCGCGAACAATAGGCGATAAAAATACTAAACTTGGGTCACATAGGGAGGGCCCACTGGGCAACAACTGGTCAAAGTCTGGGACCTCCAGAACCTATGGTTTGACTTTACTGGGTCCCCAAAGTGACCAGTCATTGACCAGCAATTGTCGGGTGAATTTTGGATTTAGCATTGGAGGCTATTGGAGGGAGCACCCGGTTTGGGGACACAGTTCTCCTGAACCATAGTCGATAAAAATACCAAACTTAGGTCACATGGAAAGTCCCTCTGAACCACAACTGGTCCAAGTTTGGGACCTCCCGCACATATGGTTCGGTTTGTCTTTTAACCCTTTGGATCCCCCACTAGCATACATTGCACACTTCAGTTCACTTCAATGGGTCATGCTTGGCTACACCTGGTAAGTGTGACAGGGTGTATAATTCCTACTGCGGCTGCAACATGTGTACACCCCTGGCCAGTGGGCAGATGTGGTTAGATGGCCAGTGGGCAGGCCCTGGGGAATGTTGGTGGTCAGACGGGGGGCCCAGGTCTAAAGTTGTGTAAGGGGTCCCAAAATTTCTGATAGCTGCCCTGTCCACCAGTGAAGGAGAAAAAGGGGCAAGGAATGATAAAAATGTGCCACCTACACCTCAATCCAGAGGTGAAAAAGAGAGGATGGAGGCACACCTAAGTGTAGTATTAAGAGACACTTTATAGCACACAATAGACAGGTACTTACAAGATGTCACTGTCATTCACGCACGTGGTATATTGTCCTCTTTGAGTCCGCTGTCATCAAGGGATGAATTTGCACGATTCTCCAGGATGGATGGTGGCACAGAGGATTCCTGGACTTGGCTGCAGCGTAATGGCAGGCTGCTTAACCCAGATGTGTCGAGCGGGCCGAGCTCTGGCCTCTGGGACCAGAAGTGATGTCAGAGGATGTGAAGAAATCGAGGAAGAACAGGAAGCGACAGGGCTACGCGCTCGGAGCACAACAGCTCCTTCTAGTGACCTACTACCGGGGGCTGCTGTAAAGACAGCAGGAGACACTTATACAGTCCACCACTGTCTGCTCACTGAACACCCCACTGTCCATCTGACTACTGCCCCCTGTCCATCCCATTGCCCACCAACTAGTTCACCCCACTGCCCCCTCAAGTCTACCCTCCTGCCCACCTCATTGCCCCCTGTCCATCCTGCTGCCCCCTGTCCACCCGCTGCCCCCTGTCAATTCTGCAGCCACCTGTACACCCTGCTGACTCCCTGTGCACCACGATGCCCCCCTGTCCATCCTGCGGCCCCCTGTCCACCCACTGCCTCCTGTCAATTCTGCTGCCCCCTGTACATCACGCTGCCACCCTGTCCACCCCTCTGCCCCCTTGTCCATTCTGATGCTACCCTGTCCCTCCCACTGCCTACCTGTCCAGCCCTCTGCCCCCTTATCCATTCTGCTGCCCCCTGTCCCTCCCACTGCCTACTTGCCCAGCCCTCTGCCCCCTTGTCCATTGTGATGCCCCCTGTCCCTGAGTCTCTATCTGAAATACATGTCAAGCTCCCACCTACACATTGTTTCCTTGTTCTGGGGTGAAGATAGAAAACTAAGGGAAAGAGGGGGAGGAACATAAAGGGAGAAAGGGAGGAATTAGTGGGGAGAGAGGGGGGAGGGGAGATAGGGAGTGGGGGGAGGGAGAGGGAGGGGAGATAGTGGACTGAGGACGGGGTCACCAGCCTCTGAGAGCTAATGGCCTGTTTGAGCGGGTGAACGGATCCCTCAAGACAGAGCTACAGAACCGAAAAGAGCTTTGCCTTCATCTGACAGGAGGAACATATTCCACATTTCCCATGTCTTGTTGTATAGTTCCTGTTTGTGTTGTGATGTGAGGACCAAGTCTTCTATCCTATTCATTTCTTCTACTCTATGTAACCATCCTGCTATGGAAGGAGGTTGACTCTTTTTCCAGTGTAGCGGGATACAGGCCTTGGCTGCATTTAGAAGGTGTCGTAGGATAGATTGTTTGTAAACCCTAGGGGATATCTCTGAAACATGGAGGAGAAAGAAGGCGGGGTCCCAAGTTATTTGATATTCTGTGAATTTTTGAACAACAGAGCAGACCTTGGTCCAGTTTGTCGTTAGTTTGGGGCAGGTCCAAAATATATGAAGCAGCGTTCCTCTGTTCTCCTGACACCGCCAGCATTGGACAGGTGGTGGGGTAGCAGTAATGAAGTTTACGGGTGTGTAATACCATCTGGTTAGAAGTTTGAAGTTTGCTTCTTGGATTTTGGTGCATATGGATGATTTCAGCGAGAAGCAGATGATATTTTGTATTTGGGTCGCTGTGAAGGTACAAAACAAATCTGCTTCCCATTTTGCCACACAGGGCAGATGTGGTTGTTCGGTTGGGGTATTTAGCAAGGCGTAGGTCTTAGGATCTCGGGAGGGTGTCTGTATCTGAGCAGTACTCCTCTAACATCATAAGCATGCGGTTAAATTCCAAAGGATTAGGAAGAGAGTGGAGGAAATCGTGCAGCCGGAGGGCTGGCCAGAAAGGCAGGTGGTAGGGCCCAGAGGAGTCCATCAAGTCAGCGATGGAGGGCCAATGATCCGTCTGTATGAAATCAGCAGCCTGAGTGCAGCCTACAAGTTTTAGGGGTTTGTATTCTCGTGTGTGAAAGCCCGGCGAGAAACGCGGGTTATCTAAGATAGGGTATAGAGGGGAGTTAGAGAGTTGGGAGTGGGGAAGTCTAGGTTTCTTATTGACCCAGATAAAGTGAATGAACAGGGATGGAATCTGCCTGAAAAATGCTAAAGGAATTTTAATCAGTAGTGCCTGTAACAGGTAGAGGAATTTAAGTAGAATGCACATTTTTATGAGGTTACATCTAGTGAACCAGGAGTGAATCCATTTATGCCATTGGTCCAGCAGGCTGCAAATTTTACGAAGTAGGGGTGGGAGTTCAGCTCGTATACGTGTGAGATGTTTGGGGGTATGAGTGTGCCCAGGTATTGTAGCACTGTTGGAGTCCATTTAAAGCTAAAATTGTCTCGCAGGGGAGAGAGCAGGGTCGGGGGAAGTGCTATTCCCATCCCCTCCGATTTTTAAATTCGCCAGGGCTCCATATATCGCAAATAGTGTTGAGCAAACCCGGACTGTAACGTTCGGGTCCGTACCGAACTTTAGGGTGTCCGTGGCACGGACCCGGACCCGGACATTTCAAAAATCGTTCGGGTTCGGTCCGTAGCCTCCCCTACCCTTATCGTGAAGGGGGCTGGGACGAGAGAGGGGACGCTCTGTTAAAATCGAAATTTACCTGAGGTTGTCACGATGTTATGGACCCGTGTGAGTATGGGGGTTTGTAGAGTGTGCATATGCTCGACTTGAGGGTGGGGATGAAGCATTTTAAACGTCGGACGACCTGGTTACCGTATTTACCTAAGTGAGGACCAAGTGATCTACATTGGAGTATTTTTACACGTAAGATGAATTTAAGGAGATGGACAATGTCCGTGATGACTAATTTTAAGGAAATCGTAAAAAGTCCGTCT
>BLSH010150336.1:356131-377298 GCA_018402905.1 Glandirana rugosa | reverse complement strand
GGCAACTGGCTGGCAAAGGTGTCAGATGTCTGCGAGATGGAGGAAACTAGAGCGCAGGCCTCCGAAAATGTAGAGAGATTCCATAAGACGTGGCAGCCGTGGCATACCTTCAGGTGGTCAGATGAATATAAGGTATTACAAGAGAGAAGATACCCTTACATTGCTCTGTAAAGTGTATTATCTTTAAATTACTGAAAGGAATAACACAACTATACAGGTTCACCAGACCTCAATCTACCATTAGTACCTCTATGACTATACATCTCATTCTCAACCCTGATCTTTCACTTAACTGTTACTTTTCTTCAACCACTTTGCTTTTATTTGATTTCATCACTTCCATGAGAACAAAGGTTTAGATGATTCTCCCAGTGAAGGAAAATTATGGTCAAGTTTTCTAAGTGCCACTAGAAGTAATTACCTAAAACACGACTATACAGTATTTTGTTTTGACTTTATTTGTTTTTTTTGTGTCTTTTAAGAATATGCTTGCATATCTGCTTACGATATCCTCAGGCTGTCATTCCTGGTCTCCCAGGGGAATTATATTATTGTCATGATGTATCATCACCTCATGGATGTATCTAAGTTTTTCTTATTATACTTGCTTCAATAAAAGCGTTATGTTTAAAAAAAAAAGATATGGACACAGGGTTAGTTAGAGGCTTCATCCTTCCCAAGACTCTTCAAAAATTCTGGGCTCCAGAACCCAATTCAGGAGTTACCAATCCCAGAGAAAGCTTAAAAACCAAATTTCTCTGTTCAGCATAGACAGGGGCGCTGATAAGGCAGTACAGACAGCCCTGCTGTACTGGGCCCAGATCCCATGAGTTCAAAAGAGGGGCCCGGCACCAGATAAGTTTGAGGGCTGGCTGTACTGTCTGATTGCAGACACGATCCTCTTCTGCCTCCCCCGTGGTGACGACAGCTTCTCCTCCTCTTTCTTCCTTCGGCTGCACTGCAGGAAGATCACTTCCATCTGCTGTCTGGGCCTCCCTTTCACTCCTCTCCTCTCCCGCCAGCAGCTGCTGCAGGCACGCAGATGAATGTTTCAGGGTGGAAAGCAGGGGAAGGGGCCGGTAAATATGTCCACTGTTGGGTGGAACTCCACTTTAAGTGTGTGAAGGTTCTCATTTATCTAGGTCATGGTATAGCTAGTAGTGGTTAGAGACATTGAACCGTTGAAGATGTTTCATAGCTTACTTAGGCCACTTCTTCCGTTCCAACGAGTGTCAGGAAATTACCGAAATTACCCCAGAATTTATATCCACACTTTAAGACTCCTTCATCCAAGCACAATGGAATATGTAGGTGATAATTGTCTAAGAACAGGCTTAGAGGTCTAAAAGTTCTGGAACGACCCTGTTTTATTTATATAATCCCATTGTTGGTACCAGAAGGTCTGCACAGGTGTTGGTTCTACAATCAGGCAGAAATGGTAACAACAGAGTGTCCAAAAACAAGGATAACGGACATCTCAAGAATGCCGTGAATGTTTGCGGCTACCCACACTGGGCCTTTGGTAAAATATCCCCAAGGTATCCCCCCTCAAGCAAACACTGGATCATCAGAGGGGAGAAGTGCAACACATATAGTCATCCTAAATGTAGATGGAGTGAAACCTCAGAAGGATTTACAAAAATTGCATCCCTGTGTCCTTCAAGCAACAACAGTACACTAAGATAGAAGCTTGTACAATCTAAAGACAAGCAAAGTAACTTAGTATATGCAGCGTGGTGTGGTGATAAATGCAAAGAGCTGTCCATTGGGGAGACAAAAAAGAAAAAACTCTCCACAAATGAATCGTTCAACATCGGATGTCAATTTCTACAGGAAAAGACTTAACAGTCTTCCTACTTCTTAAAAATAGGGACTTTTTTTTAAAGACAACGGGGTGCAAATTGTGGACAAAAAGGACAGCTATTTTTCAAGAGCGCGAAAGAGGACAAAATGGAGCAGACATTACTAAGCTGTGTAGGGATCTTGGACACCATATCTTCCAGATACACAGATCAGCCATAACATTATGACCACTAACAGGTAAAGGGAATATCTCATTACTATGGCATCTGAAAATTGGTGGGATATATTAGACAGTAAGTGAACATGTTGTCCATGAAGTTGATGTGGTGAAAGCAGAAAAAAATGGGCATTGCAGTTTGTTGTGTGGGGGGCTGTGAAGCCCATGGTGACCCATGTCCACAGCCAAAAGCTTCCACAATGGTCACATGAACATCAGAACTGTACTACGAGACAATGAAACAAGGTGGCCTGGTCTGATGAATCACATTTTCTTTTACATCATGTGGATGGCCGGGTGCATGTGCGTCACTCACCTGGGAAAGAGATGGCACCAGGATGCGGTATAAGAAGGAAAGTTGGCAGAGACAGTGTGATGTTTTTTGGCAATGTTCTGCTGGGAAAGCTTGAGTCCTGCCATTCATGTGGTTGTAACTTTGGTGTCCATGTCTCAATGAGTCAGGGATTTTTTTTTGGCAAAAGGGGGTCATACACAATATTAGGTGGGTGTTCATAATGTTACGGTTGATCAGTGTATAATAGCATGTTAGCACCCCTGTGATTTGACAACGATTTACACCGTTAGTCACATAAATCGGGGAGCTAACACCTATGTAAGCTTCCTGAAACCAACAACAGGATTATGTTACAAGAAGACTTCCATGATTTTCACACCTCCCATCCTGTTCATGCACAATCAACATCCCATGATGATTGGAATAAAGTGTTTTAAGGTGTGGATATAAAGGCTGCTGTATATTCCTGAAGAAGGGGCTTGGATAAACCACAAAATGTCTTCCACATTAAAGGATAAGTCCAGTTGAATGTGACTAACTACTTCTTAACCATAATCCTTTAAATTTCAGATTTGGGGGATGTGTTAAAGCTGTCTGTGGTGTGACAACACAATTGTCATAAAGGGGTGATTTACTAAAACTGGAGAGTGCAAAATCTGGTGCAGCTGTGCATGGTAGCCAATCATCGTCTAAGTTCAGCTTGTTCAGTTAAGCTTTGGCAATGAAACCTGCAAACTGATTGGTTTCTATGCAGAGCTGCACCAGAATTTGCACTTCCAGTTATAGTAAATCTCCCCCAAAGAGTCTTAGAGAGGAGGGGTGTGCAATATGAATGCTGGCAGATAACTACTTTCTATGCACCTAACAGGGTATAATTATATGTGGCACCCTCCTAGTTAGGCCTCTAGGTAAATTTCGTTTTTGGCTCCTTCTGTAGCTGGAGGAGCAATAATTGTTTAGCTTTGTCTGCTCAGAGCAGCACTGGCTGGGAGCTTGCTTCTCCCTGCCTCTAGAAGAAGTTTCTAGAGTTTAGAGAGGGAGCATTTAAATGACCAGCTTTAAATTTGTGCAGGGTTCAGTCAATCACTGGGGAGGTGTGACCAGTTGGTGGCTGGGAGAGCTGTTAAATAGTATGGAGTCTTGAGGAGATTGTCTGTTCTCCCTCTGAGGAGATGGATTGCTGAGATGAGGATTACAGGGACTGCTTGCCTCTAGAGCTCCGAAACTGGATTGCTCTTCAGGGGGCTGCACCTATGGACTGATCCTATACCTGAACTCTGTGAGTAAAGCCTCCTTTCTGTGCTGCACCTTGAAACTACTTAATGGTCCTCAGACATGAACTTTACTAGCTATACCTGTTCTCCTACCTCATGGTCCCCAGCTGTGAGGAAATAGACTCTTCAGCATTCACATTCACTTTAGGAGAAGATTGTCCTCCAACTGCTCAATGGAGTATCTCATTTTACCCATAATCCCTTACCAAGTTTCTAACAGAAAATAAACTAACAAAAAAACAAACCCCTGGACTTTTCAATGAGCTGGAGTGAATGTAATGTTGCTGTGTGCCTGGCTGCTTCTGCACTGTGTGGTTAAGAACCAGTGAATCGTGAGGGCTCCTTTGGAGGTGGCACTACATTTAGAAGGTTTTTTGCATATAAACAAATGTACTAAACGTTTCTGCCTTGGTCCTCTTAAAACATCACAGCTTTGTAAGAAAATGGCAGCTATGCACATACCATGCTGGTGATGATGTTAGGCCATTTGCTGTATCTTGCCCTGGTTCATGTACAAGCTTCCCTCCTCCTGGGATTAGGATCCACACACAAATAATCTTAAATATTAATTCAAGTGTCAGCTGTCATTTAGTGTGAATATTAGATCATCCATCATATTTTATAGTTTATGATGTCTCATTATAGAGCCCCAGGGAATTGGACTAAAGCTACAAATGGTACCAAACTCTCAAGGGGGCAATTACTATATAAGGTAAAACAAACAAACAAAAATGTAATTCATAGATGGTATCTTGCAATGCTATATTGTTCTATTTTCTGTAATTCTACATTTAAACTAAACAGTCTAATGCAATCCAGTTACATAGTATGTCAGGTTGCAAAAACAGATATTTGTAGATAATTGTTAGTGGCACCGATTGACATTTCCAGTCCAGTATCAATAAAATGATATGTTTATTAGAACACCTTTAAAATATTTCAGTACCATAAAATGCAATGAAGACTGATAGAATACTACAGTGTACCACCAATTAAAGAAACAATCCCTCAATGACCCCACAAACATCATCATTAATTTAACATTCCATATTGATTCAATACAATGGTCGAAAATGTTGGGTTGAGCTTGACAAGTTTAGTTGACCTCCTCAGGAGCTAGCACGAATGTATTGTATACACAAGGTGAGTTAACTGTCTTTTCAACATTTAGTAAAAGCAAAGCAACCATTGTCTCAACGTCAGGAAAAAACGCCAATGACTGCAGGGAAGCAGTGGGGGCCAAAGAGGACCCTTCTACTGGAAGGTCAATTCCCCTGTGGACCTTAGGGTCCTCCACATCCTAAGCATGCCTAACTAGGAATGAGGCATGATTGGGCATGCTTAGGATGTGGAGTACCCTAGGGTCCACAAGGGATTTGTTACCTTCCAGTAGCAGGGTCCCCGTGTTGATCTCTCCTCCTGGGGTCATTGGAGGTTGACAGAAACAATGGTACATCGCTGTGTCCTCTGTGCTCTCATAATTTATCTCAAACAAAAGGTTTTTATTGAGCATATGAAATAAGACATACCTGTATATAGTCCACAACAAAATAGGTATATAAAAACTGCAAATATTAACCACTTGACCACTGGGCACTTAAACAGCCAGACCAATTTTCAGCTTTCAGTGCTCTCACATTTTGAATGACAATTACTCAGTCATGCAACACTGTACCCATATGAAATGTGCGTCCTTTTTTCACATAAATAGAACTTTCTTTTGGTGGTATTTAATCACTGCTGGGTTTTTTATTTTTTGCGCTAGAATTAAAAAAAGACCGAAAATTTTGTAAAAAAATGAATTTTTCGTCGTTTCTGTTAAAAAATTTTGCAAATGAGTAATTTTTCTTCATAAATGTTGGCCGAAATGTATACTGCTACATATCTTTGGTAAAAAAAAAACAAAACAAATTAGTGTATATTATTTGGTCCTTGTGTAAGTTATAGAGTCTACAAGCTATGGTGCCAATCACTGAATATTGATCACACCTGATACACTGACCACCTATCTCATTTCCTGAGACCCTAACAAGCCAGGAAAGTACAAATACCCCCCAAATTACCCCTTCTTGGAAAGTAGACATTCCAAGGCATTTAGTAAGGGTTATGGTGATTTTTTTGAAGTTGTAATTTTTTCCCACAATTCTTTGCTAAATGAAGATTTTTTCCCCAAAATTGTCATATGTTAACGGGTTATTTCTCACACCCAGCATATGCATACCACAAATTAAATCCCCAAATACATTCTACTACTCCTCCTGAGTATGGCAATACCACATGTGTGAGTCTTTTACACAGTCTGGCCACATACAGAGGCCCAACATGCAGGGAGCGCCATCAGGCATTCTAGGAGCATAAATTACACACATAATTTCTTGACTACCTGTTGCACTTTTAAATGGCCTGGAGCACCAGGACAATGGAAACGCCCAAAAAATTACCCCATTTTGGAAAGCAAACACCCCAACGTATAGTCTAGGAGACATAATGAGTTTTTTGAACATGTCATTTTTTCCACAAGTTTTTGGAAAATGTGGAAAGAAAATGAAAACTTTCTATTCCTTACAAGTAGCTAGCCATGGAATCCATGATGTCCACTACCTTCATGATCCCATCCATTCTAAAAGGCATCCAATAAAGTGGTATAAGCAGTTTTGCGGAATTAAGAATATTTGGAAAAACTCAACACTTGTAATAGTTAATCTGGAGGGTGGGGACAAAAAAGCAAGAAGTGCAGTGGAGAAAGAGGCAAAGCAACATCAAGACTGTTTTTGATGTGTAATTTAAAAGTGGCCTAAATGGCGTATATTTTAGGACATCAAAAAAAAGAAAAGAGATATACCTGTGCTCAGATCCCAATAGCTTGTACATGTAATGAACTACAAGGTGCTAAAGGTGTGTGACCACATGGTATCATTACAAATACCAAATGGACCCTCTGCACACTGCTACACCCTTCCCAGCAAACTATGCAATGTGAAACAGGGATATTTAGTTCACATATATTGCAAACATGTTTAAGCTGGTCACCTCCATCAAAGTAATCCCTCTTCTGATTGCCTTGCCACTGCAAATTCTACAGTGGACACCATGCCAACCTGAGGCATAAAGTCACAAGATGGGGGAGAGCGACTAGGTTCAGATCTGGTCACTGGCCTGTATATAACAGAAAAAAGAGATATTCCTGTGTCGTTATGCCCCAGGTTGGGGCAATTTATGTGAACTAAATATCCCTGTTTTACATTGCATAATTTGCTGGGAAGGGTGTAGCAGTGTGCAGAGGGTCCATTTGGTATTTTATGACATCCACACCATATGTGGCGTAACATTAGCTACAACCCTTCCAACCAGTGGTGTATTTAGGATTTGTGCTGCCCCCTAATTTAAATATGACCCACCCCTTCCTGTCAATGCCTCACCCCTTCCTTTTTAAGTCCCACCTTGTCATCTGTAAACCACACCCCTTGCTCTTTAGGCTCTACCTTATCCTCTTAGAGATCCACCTCTTCCTCTCTGTACATTGGTACACAAGTGGGTACCAAGTGCAGCCAAGTGCAGCCTCATCAGTGCCCATCAATGCAACCTCACCGGTGCCCATCAATGCAGCCTTATCAGTGTTGTCTCATCAGTGCCCATCATCACAGCCTCACCAGTGCCCATCAATGTAGCCTCACCAATGCCTATCAGCATAGCCTCACCAGTGCTCATCAGCATAGCCTCACCAGTGTCTAATAAGGGTCTCCAATTGCATTCTAATCATACCTGGTCTGGGGGTTCCCCTCATCCTCCTCTCACCTATTGACACAGAGCCTGGACCAGGAGGAAGTTGCGATATGGAAGGATGCCACGGAGGAGGGTAGGTGGAGCATTGTGCAAATACATGACATAGGTTTACACAAGTGATGCCTCTCAGCTTTTGCCTAATAAACTTCTTAGGAGCACAGTGGATGGATGGGAAGGCATCTCCTATTGGCAGCTTCCATCTTCTGGCTGCTGAGCTTTAAACTTCTCGCCCACACATCCAGGGCCATCTTAGTAGCATCATGGGACCTTGGGCAAAGTAATGCACTGGGGCCCCTACAAGCCTGATATATATATATACGGTATATATATATATATATATATATATTGGTCTATGTATGGTCTGTTCTGCAAACATCTGCAAACTGTGTTTGAAACTATAGCAGAGCGAAACCATATGCCTGTTCTTCTCTATGCTGTAGTTTCACACAGACTGTACAGATGTTTGCAGAACAGATGTTCAGTCATTGCCGGTTATATTTAAAGTGACACACAGACTTTACAGATGTTTGCAGAACAAATGTTCAGTCATTGCCGGTTATATTTAAAGTGACACACAGACTGTACAGATGTTTGCAGAACAGATGTTCAGTCACTGCCGGTTATATTTAAAGTGACACACAGACTTTACAGATGTTTGCAGAACAAATGTTCAGTCATTGCCGGTTATATTTAAAGTGACACACAGACTGTACAGATGTTTGCAGAACAGATGTTCAGTCACTGCCGGTTATATTTAAAGTGACACACAGACTTTACAGATGTTTGCAGAACAAATGTTCAGTCATTGCCGGTTATATTTAAAGTGACACACAGACTGTACAGATGTTTGCAGAACGGATGTTCAGTCATTGCCGGTTATATTTAAAGTGACACACAGACTTTACAGATGTTTGAAGAACAGATGTTCAGTCATTGCCGGTTATATTTAAAGTGACACACAGACTGTACAGATGTTTGCAGAACAGATGTTCAGTCATTGCCGGTTATATTTAAAGTTTCACACAAACTGTAGAGATGTTTGCAGAACAGATGTTCAGTCATTGCCGGTTATATTTAAATTGACACACAGACTGTACAGATGTTTGCAGAACAGATGTTCAGTCATTGCCAGTTATATTTAAAGTGACACACAGACTGTACAGATGTTTGCAGAACAGATGTTCAGTTATTGCCGATTATATTTAAAGTGACACACACATTTTCCAGATGTTTGCAGACTGACAAGCCTGTAGTTTCCAGGAATATATCTCTGCCCTTTTTTGAATATTGGTACCATGTGGTCTTTTCGCCAATCAGTTCTTTGAGGACTCTTGGTTGTAAGCCACCTGGACCTGGTGAATTATTTGTGTTAAGCTTTATTGGTCTTTTCTGGACCCCGGCTTCTGTTATCCACAAGAGTACATCCTGTGATGTGTTACTAACAGTACAGTCATGGTTGTTATGCTATATCTTTCCCTGTGTAAAAACTGAGGAGAAGAAAGCATTTAGTACAGTTACCTTCTTGATATTTGCAACCAACGTCCCTTGATCATGCTTTATGGGGCCTATGCTCTGACCACACTTTTTTACTGTTAACATACTTAAAAAAAATTCTTGAGTTTTTTTTTACTCTCCTCCCCTATGTGTCTTTCATAGTCTTCTTTAACCACCCCGATTGCATTCTTACACTTCTTATTACATTGCTTGTAGTGTTGAAATGCTAACAATGACCCCTCCGCTTTATATTTTTTTCTTTCAAACTATTTTATTTTAGTAACAAAAGGTAGTTAGATTAACTTTGACAGAAAATGAAATACCATCTTGTGTACATATGAAAACCAGGTGGAAAAATAGAACAATCTTAATTGAGACATTACCTTCTTGTATGTCCCAACCCCAGAAGGCTGGAGATGTGGAGTCTAGAAATGGCACCCCACAGGCACCCCTAAAGGGATCAAACTTTGCCCAGAGAGAGCCACCCACTGGCCCAGAAAGTAAAAGTAAACCCTGTGGGGCGAGCGGGAACATAGCAAACATTAGAGTTGGCAAACTTTCCGAATGCCATTCTTGATTGAGTGCATGAAAAAACAAGATGAACGTTAAAGGAGAGAGAAAGGAGGGAATAAAAAGGATATAAATAGAGAGGAAGTAGGTAAAGAGGGAGACAAAAGAGCCAGTCAGCAGGGAGGTTAGGGGTATTATATTAGACCAGGACTCCTGGTGTGAGTGAGATTCCTAAATAATGATCCCATGGTTCCCAAATGGCTTCAAACTTAGCAACTGTATCAGTGAGTATACTAGTGAGTTTTTCTTGAGACATGAGCCATGAAATTTTGTGATTGGCAGCTACCAGGGAGACCTTGGGTTGCTTCCATGCCTTAGCTATGGTCAGTTTAGAACCTAGGAATAAAAAGGGGATTCGTTTACGGCTGTGTTTTTGAGTCTTAGGCAAATCAGCATTCAGGAGGGCAATAGCCGGGGTTCTGGGGAGCTGGCAGTTGGGTACTTTATATATTAGATTAAATATCTTGTTCCAGAATTTCCAAATCCTAGGGAATTCCCACCAAATGTGGGACATAGAACCCTGGAGCTGACAGTCTCAGACTCAGTCTCAAGATGGTATTTAATTTGAGCATCGGGGAGGTTTTATTTAAGATTAGAGTTGAGCGGACAACTGGATATTCGAGTTCGTTGGGTTCGGCCGAACCTCGGGAAAATGTTCGGGTTCGGCACTGAACTCGATCCGAACTTAACCCCGGACACCGAACCTCATTGAAGTCAATGGTGACCCGAACTTTTGGGCACGAAAATGGCTGTAAAGTCATGGAAAGGACCAGAAGGCTGCAAAAGGAATCAAAATGGGGGTAAGAGTAGGACAAGTGCCTTGCAAACAATTGTGGATAGGGAAATAACTTAAAATCACCTACAAAAAATAAAAATGGGAGGAGGATGTGAATGTGGAATAGGAGCCTAGAGGTTGACTAGGCCGTGACTGTGGCAGTGTAGGTGGAGGAGGAGGAGGAGGAGGAGGTAGCCAACACTGTTTTTTGTTTGTTTGTATTTTTTTTAGAATTGTCCCAAAATATTGAGACATATTAAAAAAAAAAAAATGGATACCAATGGCTGTGTGAGGCCGGTCTAAATGTCTATTCTGCACAAGGTACAGACAAGTCTTGTGGGATCCATGCCTGGCTCATTTTAATAAACGTTAGCTTGTCCACGTTGGCTGTGGACAGGCGGCTGCGCTTGTCTGTGATAACGCCCCCTGCCGTGTCATTTGGGAAAGCCCTCAGCAGCGCATCTACCAGAGTGCGCTTGTAGTCGCGCATCTTCCCATCACGCTCCAGTGAGGGAATTAAGGAAGGCACGTTGTCCTTGTAACGGGGATCCAGCAGGGTGGCCACCCAGTAATCAACACAAGTTACAATGTGGGCAACTCAGCTGTCATTGAGCAGGCACTGCAGCATGTAGTCGCTCATGTGTGCCAGGCTGCCCAGAGGCAAAGACAAGCTGTCCTCTGTGGGAGGTGTATCATCTGTGTCCTCCGTCTCCCCCAGCCACGCTCCAGTAATGCCCATGAGCTGCGTTGGGTGCCACCCTGCTGTGAACACGGTTCCTCCTCCTCATCATCATCATCTTCGTCCTCCTCATCCTCCAGAACTGTGCCCTGCCTTGAACATTTTTTACCTGGCCTATGCTGGTGCAAGAACCCACCCTCTGAGCCACTTGTAAATGACTGGCCTGTTAACCATGGAAATGACCCCTCTTCCTCCTCCTCCTGTGCCACATCCTCTTCCATCATCGCCCAAAGTGTTTTTTCAAGGAGACATAGAAGTGGGATAGTAACGCTGAGAACAACGTCATCGGCACTGGCCATGTTGGTGGAGTACTCGAAACACCGCAATATGGTACACAGGTCTCGCATGGAGGCCCACTCGTTGGTGGTGAAGTGGTGCTGTTCCACAGAGCGACTGACCCTTGCGTGCTGCAGCTGAAACTCCACTATTGCCTGCTGCTGTTCGCACAGTCTCTCCAGCATGTGCAAGGCTGAAGTTCTGCTGCAGCGCAGACAGGCAAGCAGCAGCAGTGTGAGAACGCTAAAAGCGCGCACAGACGGCCCGCACTTTCTACAGCAACTTTGACATATCCGGGTAGTTTTTTAGAAATTTCTGCACCACCAAATTCAGCCCATGCGCCAGGCAAGGGATGTGCGTCAAACCGGCTAGGCCCAGAGCTGCTATGAGATTTCGTCCATTATCGCACACACCAGGCCGGGCTTGAGGCTCAGTGGCAACAACCACTCATCGGTCTGTTGTTCAATGCCTGTCCACTGCTGCTGCGCAGTGTGGGGTTCATCCCCAAACATATCAGTTTTAAAACAGCCTGCTGTCGTCTCCCCCTGGATGTGCTGAAGTTGGTGGTGAAGGTGTTACGCTGAGCGGATGAGGGGGTGGTAGAGGAGGAGGAGGAAGTGCAGTAGGAGGAGGAGGCAACAGGAGGCAGAGAGAAATGCCCTGCAATCCTCGGTGGTGGAAGGGCCTGCGCCAAACGGCTAGCCGCCTCATTCCCACCCGCCAATACATTTGCCCAGTTTGCAGTTAGTGAGATATAGCATCCCTGTCCGTGCTTACTGGTCCACATATCAGTGGTTATGTGGACCTTGCCACAAATGTCATTGCGCAGTGCACACTTGATCTCGTCCCCGACTTGTTTGTGCAGGGAAGGGATGGCTCGCCTGGAAAAGTAGTGGTGGCTGGGAACCACGTACTGTGGGACAGCCACCGCCATCAGGTTTTTGAAACTGTCCGTGTCCACCAAACGTAATGACAGCATTTCAAAGGCCAGGAATTTTGAAATGCTGGCATTCAGGACCAGGGATCGCGGGTGGGTAGGGGGGTACTTCCTCTTTCTCTCCAGTGTTTGGGAGATGGAGAGCTGTAAGCTTCCATGGGACTGTGTGGAAATGCTTGGGGACGGTGACGGACATGGTGGCGATGCTGTCACATGCTCTTTTTGCTGGGTGGCAGGTGACACTGGCACCGTAGAGCTGGAGGAAGAGGCCGAGGCATCAGCAGAAGAGGAAGCAGAAGGAGGCCGAGACCTTTCTTGGATTTTGAGGTACTTATTCCAATGCAGCAAGTGCTTTGAAATTAGATGCCTGTTCATGCAGGTTGTGCTCAGGTTTAGAACATTTATGCCTCGCTTCAGGCTCTAATTGCACAGTGTGCAAACCACTAGTCAGCACATTGTCTGAAGAACTGCCACGCCGGGGAACGCCTTTGAGCTGCCTTTGGTGTGCTAGGTCCCTGGGTGCGGTGGGTAGTAGCAGGCGTACTTTCTAGGGAACGCTCGCTCCGCTTTTGCAACCTGCTTCCTTTTTTGCTGTGCTGGTGCCTCTGTGCGACCACCACCTCTTCCTCCAAACTGCACACCTCACTCGCATGACCCTCATTCCATGTGGTGTCTAGGACCTCATCATCCTCCTCCACATTATCTTCCACCCACCTTTCACCACTGCCCTCTTTGTCAGTCTGCACACTGTGTAAAGCAGCAGCAGTTGGCACCTGTGTTTCGTCATCATCAGAGATGTGCTGCGCTGGTGATTCCATGTCCTCCTCCTGCAACAGAAGTGGTTGGGCATCAGTGCACTCAATGTCTTCCACTTCTGGGGCAGGGCCTATGTGGATGGCCCATGGAAAGCACACCAGGAGAGTCATTAGAAAGCATAAGAGACTGTTGCATGACTTGGGGCTCAGACTGCTTGACTGATTTACAAGGGGCTGAGGTGAAAGACAGATGGCCATGGGGTTCAGATGCCAACTCTGAGCTTTCATCAAGGGACCAGGTGGGAGACAATGTGAAGGAACTGGAGGCATTGTCAGCCACCCAATCTACTATCGCCTGTACTTGTTCTGGCCTCACCATTCGTTGAGCGCCATTCGGGCCTACATATAACGTTGAAGATTCTGTCGGCTACCTGAGGGAGGTGTTTCACTTGTGTGTGTAGCTGGCACAGATCGACTACGTCCTCTCCTTGCAACAGGAGCTTCAGCAACATCACCAACACCAGCAGCACCAGAAGCACCACGACCACGTCCCTTATTTGACGCTCTCCTCATTCTGGACACAAATGTACTATGTAGCACTATTTATTAATACTAAAAAAAAGAATAATAAATGATTATTATTTTTTTAAAAAAAAAAAAGAAAATTGTAGATCCACTTTTTATTTTTGTGCAAGAAATGCACAGCTCACACCAGCAGCAGGAACCTCTCCACCGCTCACACCAGCAGCAGGAACCTCTCTCTACACCAGTATGAGATGATTTTAGGACGATAATCTGTCTTTCACAGCACCTACAGGAACCTGTCCCTACTGCAGTATGAGATGATTTTAGAACAATAATCTCCCCCTCACAGACAGGAACCTCTCACTAATGCAGTAGTAGATGGTTTTAGAACAATAATCTCTCCCTCAGAGCACCAACAGGAACCTAACCCTAATGCAGTAGTAGATGGTTTTAGAACGATAATCTCTCCCTCAGAGCACCAACAGGAACGTCTCCCTAATGCACTATAAGTTGTTTCTGAACGCTAATGTCTCCCTCGCAGCACAGACAGGAACGTCTCCCTAATGCACTATAAGATGGTTCTGAACGCTAATGTCTCCCTCGTAGCACAGACAGGAACGTCTCCCTAATGCACTATAAGATGGTTCTGAACGCTAATGTCTCCCTCGCAGCACAGACAGAAACGTCTCCCTAATGTACTATAAGATGGTTCTGAATGCTAATGTCTCTCTCGCAGCACAGACAGGAACGTCTCCCTAATGCACTAAAAGATGGTTCTGAACGCTAATGTCTCCCTCCCTAATGCAGTCTGAGATGGTTGTGAACGCTAATCTTTCCCTCACAGCACCGCCATGAAGCTCTCCCTACTCTAGTCTGAGACGATCTGACACGCAGCGCTATGTGACTCCAGCCTCATATAGAGGCTGGGTCACACGATGCACTGGCCAATCACAGCCATCCCATTAGCAGGCATGGCTGTGATGGCTTCTAAGGGCAAACTAGTGAAAAGCTTGTTGATTGGCTGCCCAGCAGCTACAGAAAGGCGCCAAAAATACCCGAATAACTAACCCAACCCGCACTTTTTTTTTAATGTCCGGGATCGGGTCCGGGGGACGGACACCCCAAAGTCCGGTACGGACCCGAACTTTACAGTCCGGGTTCGCTCAACTCTATTTAAGACCTCTTTGTGCTGAAGGAAAGAACAGAACAGAGAAACACTTTTAGCACTAGACGGAGAATAAGTATAAAACCTCCATGCCTCGGGGGGAAAAATATACATGGTTGGTTTGGGGTTCATCGCTCAAAAAATGTGAGATACGCAAGCATGTAAAATAGTCAATAAGAGGAATAGCATGCAACTTTCCCAACTCCACAAGTGATTTAGGTTTATAATTAGATATGAGGTCTTCTGCCCAGTGAATTCCCAACTCATGCCATTTTAATATGCAGATGGGGTATAAGAAGTTCCAGCTCTATATAAAGCTTCTCAGCCTTTTGGCTGAGATCAAGTGCAGTATCTGTTCTTATCTGTGTCCATTAGGGGTGCTACTCCATCATTCTGGCCTTTTGGTTGGAATGGCTTGCTGTACAGTATCTCTGCTAGTTTTATGGGGGCTCTGAAGGCTAGTACCGACTGGAAGAGCAACCCGGGCTCCCATGGAATGTGGGGCATGGGAGTAATTCCCCCCAGGAACACTGGAGGGGTCCAGTGCTTCCTGATTTGAATGGGTCTACCTTATCCAGCGGGCTGGGAAGGCAGAGAGTCTATTATGTCTGTGCCCCCTGGGAGTGGCTACCCCAGGGGTGCTTTTAGTGTAGGACCCTACTGTGTGAACAGGCACATGGTCACAGCACTAAAACCATTTTCTGCACTGCAACTCCACAGGCTAGGTCTTTTCAAAGTCACCTTTAATCATTACAGGAGGTGTTGATAGTCTTAATCCCTAATCCAAATAATGACCCATTATACTGTGACTCATACAGACCAATATCTTGCATCCAAAATTCAAGCTCTACTTTTGAAGGTAATTACTACCATAAGTAGTGAAGATCAAACGGGCTTCATTTCGAGTCGCTCCACCTACATCAATATCCATGTTCTTTACTAATATCCAGGCTTCGGATATTCTTTCATTGCCTAGGGCAGTAGTGACACTCAACACACAAAAAGCCTTTTACTCAGTCGAGTGGCCCTACTTGTTTTATGCCCTGGAAGGATTAGGTTTTGGTAACACATTCCTCACTTGGATTTGTATTCTATACACTCCACAATTAGCCTGTCTGCATATCAATGGCAGAGTTTCAAAGCCATTTTACATCCACCTGAGCACAAGACATGGCTGCCCACTGTCTCCATTACTATTTTCAATTGCCATAGGGCTCCTGGCTCAACTTCTCAGACATTCCCGGGATATACAGGGCATGTGGGTTGGTACTCTGGAAGAACGTGTATCCCTATACGCAGATGACATGTTGCTCTATTTATCAGACCCCCAGAATACCATTTCACAGTTGTAGAAAATTATACAAGATTTTGGGGCTTTTTCTGGCTTCAAAGTAAATTGCTCCAAGTCAAACATATTTGCAGTAGACTTGGGAGCTCACTCCCGTTGGACTGCCCACTGCAGGTTACCACTTCATTTCGATATTTAGGGATCCAAGTACAGTTACCGTTATCCATGTATATTACAAATAATCTCCATCCCTGCATACCCTATACAAAGACGGCAAGTTGGAAAAATGTGCCCTTAGGGAGGATAAACATTTTTAAAATGGTCTTGCTACCAACATTTTTATATATTCTAGTGAATAGTCCAGTATTCATACCCAATAAGATTTTTAAGGAAATAGATCTCTCTCCTCTCGTTATTCCTCTGGCACCCTAAGACACCCATATTTTCTTTACGCTCCAGCAACCAACTTCAGGAGGAGGGTTAGCCCTACCCAATTTACGTTTATATTATTATTACTTACAGCTGGTGTATATACATTTGTGGCTTTTCCCGCAATTAAATAATGCAGCCACAGCAGCTGAGGCTGCGGTGGTATCTTCTTATGAAACACTGACAAATCTAATATACAGGCGATCTATCTCATCTACTGAGGGTGTACAGCTGTTAAGAACCTCACTTTGAATATACAACTGTCGTGAGTCTGTGTTATCTAATTCCCCCAAAACTATTTCACTTAATCAACCCTTATGGTTTAATCCCACTCTCCCACATTTCTCTGCTTCTCTGGGTGCCTCACTTTGGGCATGAATCTCGGGGAGCCATCTTTTCTGGGGGGGCCAAGACCTCTATGGGCCCTGTCTAACTCCAGGTGGTGAGAGGGGGTATTAGGAATCAGATTTTTTATCAGGTCTTGAATTGCATCAGAGACGTCTGTGATCGATTCTGGGAGTCCCCTGACTCTGAAATTGTATCTTCTGGACCTATTTTCCAGATCGTTGATTCTGGACATTGCAGTATCCAGCTCGTCTTGTAATGTACTGATGAGGTCCAAATTTTGATTTGAGACTGCCGCAGTGTGATTGAGTTTATTCCCAATTGCTTCCATTCTTGCTCCTAGCATTTGGAAGTCTGCTTTAATGTCTCCTGTTATCTTTGCAGCCGTGTTAGCCAGGCCCTTGTCTAATAGAGTTGAGAGCTTCTGATACAGGCCCTCGACCTGCAGTGAGTACTCTTGATGAGGAGGGCCTGGTGATGGCAGGGCCATGATGTTATGCCCCAGGGGAGAGAGGAGATAACCCCACTGTGTGCAGCCTATTAAGGACTCCGTTGAGGTAGGAGAGGATGTTGCAATCTGTTGGCTGCACCCTTGGGCCAGTGGAGTAAAGTTCAGTGCGGCTGGGGATATCACTTGCCTTTGTTCCTGTAGTTTTACTCTGCTTGCTCTGTTTGCCTCGTGTGTCTGTACTGAGGCTTCGGCCAGAGCAGCGGCCATCTTGGTACATCCCGCCTGAGAGGCCGCGGCGAACGGAGGACCCAGATCCTTTTTAGCGGCTGGTCCAGGGTTGTTGCTGTCAGTTCTGAGGGTTGGGATCACCCCGCTGTTGCTGTCGCAGGTGGCTTGTTCGGGCAAGGCAGACTCTGTTGGTGGGCAGTAGTGCGGAGCTCCCGGCTTAAGCGGCCATATTGGAATGCTCTGCACATGCGCACTCCTATATATATTCTATTTTAATCTATTCTGTTCTATTGTTTTTCTATTCTGTTATTTTCTATTTTATTCTCTTATTTTCTATTCTATTCTATTATTTTCTGTTCTATTATAATCTTTTCTTTTTTTTTATTATAATATTACAGATCAGGAGACCTTGGGGGCCATTCAACTGGCCCATGACGACCAATCCAGTTGAATGGCCCCCAAGGTCTCCCGATCTGACCCCCTTAGACTTTTATCTTTGGGTTCCTCTGAAGGCAATTGTCTATGCTGTGAAGATACGAGATGTGCAGCACCTGAAACTACGGATACTGGAAGCCTGTGCTAGCATTTCTCCTGCGGTGTTGCTATCAGTGTGTGAAGAGTGGGAGAAGAGGGTTGCATTGACAATCCAACACAATGGGCAGCACATTGAACACATTTTATAAGTGGTCAGAAACTTGTAAATAACTCATGAAAGAATAAAGTTATGTTAAAACCAAGCACACCATTGTTTTTCTTGTGAAATTCCCAATAAGTTTGATGTGTCACATGACCCTCTTCCTATTGAAAAAACAAAAGTTGGATTCAAAATGGCCGACTTCAAAATGGCCGCCATGGTCACCACACATCTTGAAAAGTTTCCCCCCTCACATATACTAATGTGCCACAAACAGGAAGTTAATATCACCAACCATTCCCATTTTATTAAGGTGTATCCATATAAATGGCCCACCCCGTAGTTGGATGCTGACGTCAGTCTGGGAGGGCTCTGGCAAAAAGTGGGCCCAACATCTGGTGTCACTACCTGCTGTACCAGACACTATTTCTGGTAAAGAGCCACCCTGTGGCAAAGTGGTTAACTGCACCTGCCTACACACAGATAGTCACAGCTACAGGTGATGTATTTTGTTTGCATTTGGTGTCACTGTATATTTTAATAAATGTGTAATGTCACTTCAAGCACTGTACTGTTCAAGTAATATTTAGCAGTGACACTTGCCTTTTTATAAAGTGGTAATAGGCATTCTTTTGCAAGCAGTAAGGAGTTGTCCAGTAATTTGGAAAGGTTGTCCCTCTGCTCGCTGATACAAAACTGTCCTGCAACTGAACAATGTCGAACAATTCTCATCATAAATTATAAGATCTCAGATGATACAGCAGTGCACTATTGTTTCTGCCGACTATAAATCACCCAGGGAATGCATTATGATGCTATTTTCTGTAACTCAACATTTGCCACCCAGCTCCATAATATGCCAGGTTGAAAATGACTTTTGTAGGTAATTACCAGGAAGCAAACAAAATTCAACAACTCGACTTGGCCCAATCCCTACTAATTCAATAATTAATATGAAATTATAGATACATTGAAGTAACAGACAGAAAAATGGCAGGCCACAGCACCTAAATGACCATCTGGAATTTTGTTTGCTTCCTGGTAATTACCTACAAAAGTCTTTTTCAACCTGACATATTATGGAACTGGATGGCATTTGACTGGCCAAATGTTGAGTTACAGAAAATAGCACCATAATGCATTGCAAGATATTGCATCTGAATGGTTTTCTTTGTTACTTTGTTTGCTTGTTTGTTTGTTTTCTCAAACACATTAGACTTATTGGGAAATTCCACGGGGGGAGGATTTCTATATTGTAATTGCTCCCCTGAGATGTGATATCATTTGTAGCTCTATTCACATTCCCTGTGGCTCTATAATGAGACATCACAAACTATAAATTATGGTGGCTGATCTAATATTCACACTAAAAGACAGCTGACAATTGAAATAACTTTCATGGTTATTTATTTTCTTCCATCTTGTGCCCATGAGCATGGACGCTTGTACATGAACCAGGGCTAAGCACAGCAAATGGCCTAACGTCATCACCAGCATGGTATGTTCATAACCAGCACAGGTCCATCCTAAACATAGAGCAATTTATCCTGCTGTCCATCCAGTTTCTCTGGTGTATAGATCAGATAAATACGAAATATAGAATCATTTATCCAACTGTCCGTCCAATCCCTCTGGTTTATAGACCAGATGCATTTCAAATATAGAACCATTTATCCAACTGTCTCTCCAGTCCCTCTGGTTTATAGACCAGATACATCCGAAATATAGGGCCATTTATCCAACTGTCCATCCAGAGCTTCTGGTTTATAGACCAGATACATCCTAAATATAGATCCATTTATTCAACTGCCCACTCAGAGCCTCTGGTTTATAGACCAGATGCATCCTGAATATAGAGCCATTTATCCAACTGTACATCCACAGCCTCTGGTTTATAGACCAGATACATCCTAAATATACAGCCATTTATCCAATTGTACACCCAGATGCTCTGGTTTATAGACAAGATACATCCTAAATATGGAACCATGTATCCAACTGTCAACCCAGAGCCTCCAGTTTAAAGACCAGACACATCCTAAATATAGAGCCATTTATCAAACTATCCATCCAGTGCCTCTGGTTTATAGACCAGATGCATCCTAAATATGGAGCTATTTATCAAACTATCCATCCAGTGCCTCTGGTTTATAGACCAGATACATCCTAAATATAGAGCCATTTATCCAAATGTCCAAGCAGAGCCTCAGGTTTATGGATCAGATACTTTCTCAATATAGCACCGTTTATCCAACTGTACATCCAGAACTGCTGGATTATAGCCCAGATACAACCAAAATATAAAGCCATTTATCCAACGAATTTATGGTATTTTATAGCACAGATACAAAATGTCTGCATCTTGAAAAATGCTGATTTTAAATTGTTATCTCTTTTTAGTGATAGGTAGACCATGCCTTTCACTGAGTGGGGCTTTGGAAATGATGAGACAGAAAAAGTAGACCAAGACCAACCAAAAAAGACTTTCTCTAAAGTCAAATGTGAAGTACATTGTTGTTGTTTACAAAGAAAATATCCATCACAATACTTAAAGACAAGATGCTTATCCATCAATTAATGTCCTTGTAGCAACTGTGCAATAGGTATCGGGTTTGAAGCCCCCTTGGGTTCAAGGCTGATCTAATGGTTTTGCAATACAGAGAAACTTCACATTTTTGCTGAAAATGTAACCCATAATGCATAGCATAATCTTTTCCCCTGGCCAGATGGGTCCCTGAAAGCAATATTCTAAAAGAGCCAAGCCAGCCCCCTCAGCAGCCATATTGTCAGTGCGTGTTGGAGCTGGTTAGGGTAAGCTGACAAATCTGTGTTGGGTGAGATATTTTGCTATACTGTCCTATGCAATGCTTTACCATGCTGTGATTATTTTTACGTGTTTACAGTCCCATAGAACTAACTGTCCATAGGATGCTCCTCTTTCTGTGCCAGCAGCAAGTGCGCTTGTTTATCCTCAGGGCCATCCCTTTGTAGTTTTTTTTTTCTGCCTGATATTTATTAGAGTTTTTTCTTCATTCATTAACTTTACCTATTTTATTTGCTGACGGGGTTAAAAAAAATGTGGGCTTTTTGTTTTCGGTGGATAGCCTTTTAGGGATGCATAATATATATATATATATATATATATATAATCTTATAACGAAAGTCCCTGGGTAGACCGGTCCCC
>BLSH010150336.1:323761-350220 GCA_018402905.1 Glandirana rugosa | reverse complement strand
GTCGGAACGTGTGTTTAGCACGGCAGGGGGCGTTATCACAGACAAGCAGAGCCGTTTGTCCACATCCAACGTGGACAAGCTAACCTTTATTAAAATGAATCAGGCATGGATCCCACAAGACTTGTCTGTACCTTGTGCAGAATAAACATTTAGACCAGACTCACACAGCCATTCATATACTTCTTTTTTTGAATAGGCCTCAATACAAAAAAAAAAACATGTTGGCAATTCCTTCTACTCCTCTACCACCGCCACTTCCACCTACACTGCCACGGTCACGGCCTAGTCAACCTCTAGGCTCCTACTCCACATCCACCCCCCTTCCCATTTTTTTATTTGATTTTAATTTTTTTTCCCTATCCCCATTTATTTGTAGGGCACTTTCCCTAGTTTGAAGATGATTTTAGAACAGTTATATGGCTTCTACCGTTAATTAATACTTTTCAGACACAGTTTGAAGAGGATCTACATTCACCTCCATTTTTGCTTTTTTTATGTTTTTATTTTTTTAAAAATATTTAAATTTATTTCCCTATCCCCATTTTTTTGTAGGGCACTTGCCCTACCCTTACCCCCATTTTACTTCCTTTTGCAGCCCTCTAGGGCTTTCCAGGACTTTGTTACAGCCATTTTTGTGCCTAAAAGTTCGGGTCCCCATTGATTTCAATGGGGTTCGGTGTCCGTGCGATCGTTCGGGTTCCGTCCGGACCCGGACCCGGACTTTGTCCCGAAGTTCGGCCGGACCAGCAGAACCCGAACTTCCAGAGGTTCGCTCAACTCTAGTCATCGGTGCACGTTGCACGTTGTATAACTCAGCCAGCTTGATGGATCCAAATAGTCAGCCTCAAACTCAACAAGGGACCTGGATAACTTCAGGTTCTCTGGCACATAAAAGCAAGGGGACGTGCAGCCATCAAAGCACCATCAACATGGTCTGGATGTTAGGCTGGCGATGGTGTTGTTCCTACAGGGGGATTTCTTTCAGTTCTTGCCTGCCCATTGACAAGTTCCTGTTACAATTCCTGCTAGCATTGGCATTTAGAGTTGAGCGAACACCTGGATGTTCGGGTTCGGTGGGTTCGACCGAACTTCGGGAAAAAGTCCAGGTTCGGTACCAAACTTGACCCGAACTTTACCCCCAACCCCATTGAAGTCAATGGGGACCCAAACTTTTCGGCACAAAAATGACTGTAAAAAAGTCCTGGAAAATGTTAGAGGGCTGCAAAAGGAAGTAAAATGATTTTAGAACAATAATCTGTCCCTTACAACAATAGCAGTAACCTCACCCTATAGGAGTAGGCCATGATTTTAGAACAATAATCTGTCCCTCTAAGCAGTAGTAGTAGCAATCTGTCCCTCTAATGCAGGATGATATGTTATTAGATCTGCAATCTGTCCCTAAAAGCAGTAGTAGTAGTAATCTCTACCTAGTCCACAATCAGATTGTTCTGTAATGCAGGATGAGATGTTATTATATCTGCAATCTGTCCCTCACAGCGCCGGCAGCATCCTCTCCCTACACTACCCAGAGGGCATGTGACATGCAGCACTAAGTGACTCCAGCTTATAAAGAGGCTGGGTCACATGATGCACTGGCCAACCACAGCCATGCCATTAGTAGGCATGGCTGTGATGGCTTCTAAGGGCAAACCAGTGAAATGCTTGTTGATTGGCTGCCCTGCAGCTATTCAACATGCGTGATCAAATACCCGAACCCAGAACCCGAACCCGAATGTTTTTTCAAATGTCCGGGTTCGGGTCCGGGTCACGAACACCCCAAAGTTCGGTACGGACCCGAACTTTACAGTTCGGGTTCGCTCAACTCTATTGGCGTTGATATATTGCTGAGGACTTGTATTTTTACATATTGATCTTCAATCTGTGGCATTTCATCTGCCCTGTGTTATATTATATTCAGTACCTCTTTACAGCTACTTCATTGCTTTCAGAGCTATATAATTGAGATATCCTGAAGGACCCCCTTGGTTATTAACACCCGCCTGCCTGCTCACTGCTATTATTTGGCATTTCATACTAATACTGCATAGTAACTTTGATGGTGCTTTTACGTGCCAAAGAACCTGAAGTTATCCAGGACCATTGCTGAGTTTGAGGTTGACTATTTGGATCCATCAAGCTGGCTGAGTTATACAATGTGCACTCTTAACATTGGTCTGGTGAGTTTGAATTGCAGATGGTGGTGGTGTGTCACTGTTGTAAGTCACTTCTTGGGACAGGGGGGCTATGGGCCCCCTGCCCCCAAGCACCCACCCCCCCCATGTTGAGGGCATGCTGCCTGGTATGGTCCAGGAGGGGGGGGTCGCTCACCCCCCCTTTCCTGACCTGCTTGCTCAGATAAGAGCCTGGTATGAATTTTGGGGGGACCCCACGCCATTGTTTTTGTAGTGGGGGTACCCCTTAAAGTCCACACCAGACCGAAGGGTCTGGTATCTCTTGGGGGGGAACTCCACACAATTTTTTTTTTCATTTTGGCGGGGGGTTCCCCTTCAAGATTCTCAGCACACAAGTCACACTGTAAATCGGATCATCATGACCACATAGGTAACCAATAATTTTGAATAGAGGCAGAGAAACGAGGCTAAAAGCTAATGTGGATAAACACGCATTGACGCCAACGCAAAACGCTGATAAAATCGTGTTTTTAAGGCGTCTTTTTTCCTGGCGTCAGTACTAGCTTTAGAGCTCATTTTGCATAACGCCCATGTGTATGAGGCCTTATTTTAGACTATAGCATCACCATCTGGGGTTTTCCTGGTACATTCTAATAAAAGTGAGCATTTTCACACTTTTAGAGAATGGTCAGATTTGCTTTTCCATAACAAATCCTCCTTCTGCCTTGAAGGCCCTCTCAGACAGTACACTGCTACAGGGCGAGTAGGAAGTTCCAGCACACACTGTGCAAGTATCAGCACATGCTGTGGTGGAATATCATGGCCACTCTGTGATAGGAAAGGCAGGCTTGCCCTGCCTTTAAATTGTGTGGGCCAGCCTACTTTGTCCCACAGAACCTGCTCACCCCATACTACTTCCTCTGCATGCAGAACCTCTGCCTCTTACTTTTGGCCTGCCTGACATTTTTAATAAAGGGTTTGGCTTAAACTGAATAGATGTGTGCTTTGCTGCACACTGATTTACTACACATGTTGTGGTATGCTGTTGCTCCTGGCTGTTGTTCCTCGCTCAGGGGGCCAATGTATCTCCTTCCGACCAAATAGGAAGTGGGTCCAGAGACCTGGACCCAATTGGCCGGGAGCTGCTTCCTGATTGGCTGGGAGGAGAATTAGAAAGACAATCACAAATATGAATTAAGCCTCAGGCTCTAATCATGTGCATCAAAAAAAAAAAGAAAAGAAAAGGGGGGGGGGCGTGGCCAACTGCTGTACATGGCGGATGTGTAATCAGGCAGCTCCAGAGCTGGATCGGAGAACCGAAGCGGAGACGCCGCTCTATGCGACCTACACGAAGAAAGGAGCATTCCAACATGATGGGCATTCCAACATTCTGTCCCGCAAGAGCAAAGAATATCGCCAGCCCAGAAAGCTGACGGATTTCTTCTTTCAGCAAGCGAGGGAGGACGTCCAAGATGGCGACCGCGACCCTGCATGGGGACATGAAGGATCCTACACGGACCTCCCCGATGCTGATCCCGCTGAATCCAACGCTGGAAACAGCCCAGCTCACACCACCGCATCTTCGGCAGCCTCCTCTGCTAACTCCAGCCCAGCGTAGGCAAGAATGCGCCTGGAAACAGACCCTCACGACAGAGAGGTGAGGCCTACAGATGACTCGCATGCTGACAGTGCAGAACTCCCCTCACCCATAGCCGCATTCCCCACAGCTAATCAGCCAGTGCTTGACACTGTACTAAAGGAGATGCTCATTTCCCTACAGTCCTCCCTGCAAAATAACATCTCCCTCATGCTTACTAAAGTCTCTACTGGGTTACATGCAGTAGGGAAAAGAGTACACCGCATTGAACAGCAAATGGGGCATATTACTGAAACAATAAATGATGTGATAGATGCTCAGGACACTGTGAGAGAGGATCAACAATGGATGAGAGCCAAAATGGCGGATCTCGAAGATAGGGGGCGCGTAACAATGTTAAAATCCGGGGTGTCCCCGAAAATATCTTACCACCAGACCTAAACGGGTTTGCAAAAAAAATTATCACAAAGCTCCTTCCAGAACTTACCCCTATTGAGTTAACAATAGATCGTATTCACCACTTGCCAAAGCCTCCTCACCTCCCAGATGAAATCCCCAGGGACATCCTGATGAAAATACATTTTTATCAAACCAAGGACCAACTGCTGCAGAAGGTGCGGCAACTGGGCCAACTTCCTGCTCCTTACGCAGACATACAACTGTATGCTGATCTGTCGCAATATACAAGGCATCTAAGGAAACAATTAAGCACTATCACCAAGCCACTTAACAATCACAAGATCCCATATTAATGGGGGTTTCCTACCAAGATCATGATCACCAAAAATGGGGTCAAGCACAACATAACCACTGTAGAAGAAGGCTTACAACTCCTCCACAAGTGGGGGATCATTCTGGAACCACCGGCCCCACAAAGAGCCAGATACAAATCCAACCGCCAGGCACCATCTGACACTGCATGATTGCTCCCCGGCCCTCAGCCACAGAGGCGTTCTCTAACCATACCTTCCAACAGTTTTATTTTGTCTCCTTGTTCTCCGGTTCAACTCTATGCTTGTTGCAGTTAAAACACAAACTCTTACCCCACAGTCATTGCGGCTACCGTTTGATTGCTGCTGCTCTAGGAAGAAATCCGCTGGCATCTCTACTGATACTCGGCAAGCCTAAACTAGATCTTCCTAGCCGACTTTGTCGCTGTTACAGCCTCATTACTAAGACTACTATTTCCTAATACCAATTTACCTACTAGGACAACTAATTACTTTTTCCTTCTCTTCCTGCCTTATCTCTGATTGAGGATTACCTGAACTCCACCAGCAGCTCCGCAGAGCATCTAACACTGGACCAAACACTGAATGAGAAGACACCACAACCACAACTGCACCGGTCGTCTAATCTACACAACCGTGAGTACCACAAACTAACTCCAACAACCCACATATTCGAACATTAAAATGCCAAAATTCCTATCCCGCAATTGTAAAGGATTGAAAATCTAAAGAGATACCAACCATAAAAGAAATAGTTGCCACCGTGCAAACACACTACACGTATGAGCACATCATGGCATCACAAACAGCATCCCCGAGTAAATTTCTCCAGACCTGGGAAACATGGAAAATATGGCACTCTAAATTCGCTCTAACAATTTAAATTGAATTTATATGCTAAATATACATCTGGTGATCCTCTCCACTCTCCTCTCCTCGTTACTTTACTCCCCTAAATCTCCTCCTTTTTCTCTTCACTCCTATCTATCTTTACCGTTTCAATGAAGCTTTACAATGCTAAAACTAGGTTTTTATTAACAAACCATTGTGCGTAAGCATTAAAGCTAATTATAATGGCTAATACTTTGTACAATCATACACTGTATTGTAAGCATTGTTTAATGTTATATGCAACATGTATGCTATTTTGAAAACAATAAACATCTATTACAAAAAAAAAAAAGAAAAGAACATTGGAATCCATGTGTCCATCGCCCAGCATGTAGATTAAGGGGCTGGACCCATGGATTAGGGGGTACAGCGCTCGTGTGCTCCCTATGGATGGGCCGCCACTGGCAACAACTCTATGATGCACACCCTGAAATATAAAAAGGACCCCAGCAAAATAAAATATACCACTCCTCAAAAAATACACCCTGAAAAAAATTTTTTAACCTAGTAGTATAAAAATATGGATAAAAGTAAAATGATTGAAAATTAAAATACCAGAATAATACAATAAGGAAAAAACCGGCAAGGGAGCTCCCAGAGGCTAAATAGCATTTACAGGCTGCAATAGAGTGAACAATGATGGTTAGCCCTTAGTTGTTCTCATCAGAGGCAAACAACAGCCAGTGGTCCATCTCTACTGTTCCTAAGCAGCTAAGCAGCCAGGAATAACAGGGCAGGCTCCATACCCCTGGAAATTACTTCTGATCCCAAGGATTTAATAATGTAGAATTGGCCAAGTATGGGAGGAGGGAAATTTTCAGAGCAGGAAGAGCTAACAATGGCCATAGATTCTAGTAGCCAGGGAGTTGGGCAGCAGTGCCAGGATGAGCAGGTAGAATTTTAAAGGCATTTTTAGAAGCTGCAAGCTGAAAGCCGAAGTTCCATCTGGTGTCTGATTCTTTAGGCAATGAAGAGAGAGACAGAGGTACCTAGGTTCCATGATATTAAGCTCAGCGCAGCTCAGAGAACCAGGGGACCTATATCAAGGGGCAGGGCAGCCATCAGGGGGGTACAGGCAGTACTGTTGTAAGGGGCCCTTAGTGTCTCAAGGGGACCTTACAACAAAGAATTTAGCAGTCTTTAACATTGGAGTCTATGGGAGTGGGACACTTGGTTTGAGGACACCGTTCTCCTGAACCATAGCCAATAAAAATATTTGGGTCACATAGAGAGGGCTCCCATGGCAACAACTGGTCCAAGTTTGGGACCTCCAGCATATATGGTTCGGCCGTGCCGGGTCCTCAAAATGACCAATCATTGACCGGCAATTGTCAGGTGAATTTCGGACTTAACATTGAAGTCTATGGGAAGGGGGCACCCGGTTTTGGGACACCGTTCTCCCGAACCATAGGCAATAAAAATCCCAAGCTTGGGTCACAGAGAGAGGGCCCCCTGGGCAACAACTGGAACCTCCAGCATCTATGGTTTGGTCGTACCAGGTCCCCAAAGTGACCAGTCATTGACCGGCAATTGTTGGATGAATTTCGGACTTAACATTGGAGTCTATGGGAGGGGTCACCCGGTTTGGGAACAGCGTTCTCCCGAACTATAGGCGATAAAAATACTAAACTTAGATCACATAGAGAGGGCCCCCTGGACCACAACTGGTCCACTTTTGGGACCTCCAGCACCTATGGTCAGGCACGAGGTCTTATTGCAATCATCGGTTGAGGCTGTGCTACCTGTGCACTGTTTTTTTAACCCCCTGGATCCCACACTAGCATGCATTGCACACTTCACTTCACTTGAATGGGTTATGCTTGGCAGGCTACACCTGGTAAGTGTGACAGGGTGTATAATTCCTACTGTTGCTGCAACATGTGTACACCCCTGGCCAGTAGGTGGATTTGGTGGGATGGCCAGTGGGCGGATGTGGTGGGATGGCCAGTGGGCGGACCCTGGGGAATGTTGGTGGTCAGACGGGGGGCCCAGGTCTAAAGCTGTGTAAGGGGCCCCAAAATTTCTGATGGCTGCCCTGTCAAGGGGTCCACCTCCAAAGACAGACAGGAGCACTGGACAGCAGGTGTCATGCACTCAGACATATGAGGTGTCAAGCACATTAGGCAGCCTGAGTGGTGTCATGCACCTCAGCTGTATGGGGGGGACATGAATTAATCACAAGCCCAAGTCATTTTACATCCGTTGCTCCATAGAGGAGAATAGAGGGTCTGATCAGGTCCGTCTGAAAAATGCTTGTGTGAAAGGTGCAACATTGCAACATTTGAACTCCCTACTCAACCATTTTATACACAGGGGCCAGGTGGGTTTTTTCCTCATTGCCAAGTGTTTGACATTGTTCTTCTCAACCATTTTGATCCTCAAAAATCCCATTAGTGTTGCTTTTGCTAGAAATATGCAAAGCTTTGGATACTTTCTCTTAGTCAAAACTGTGGCTTACAATGTTGGGGCCTTGATAATGATTTCTTGCACTAGGTTATTGCAGTCTACTACTCCCCTTCTGCAACTCTTAAATATCATCACTTTGAATCCGTATCTTTCCTGATCCAATGAGGTACTGCACAGGACTGCCTGCTATAACCCCTCCTGTTTATCTTGGCCCTGAAGCCAATGGCGGAACATGGACATAAAGAATCTTGAACTGGCAGACATCCACCACAAGAATTTTCAATAGGTTGGCATCCACCATTTGCTTGCTGATGATATTTTACTATATATAACTTCCCCACACTTCTCACTCGCTAACTTACTTATGTTCCTCTCTAGATTTTCCTCGCTATTAGACCTTCACAAGGACCACTATAAATCTAACATTTTCAAAGTCAATATCTCAACTCAATAACATTTTTTGGTAACAAAACAAGACCAGCCGAATTTGACTAACTACTATTACCTGTAACTGGATCATACAGATGGTGGCAGGGATAAAACCATCATAAAAAGAAACTATATGGCGCTAGGATACCTAAGGCAGTGGAGTGTGGATAAAGTCCCAAATTGAATGTGTCCATGGCTGCAGCTCCTCTGTATGAGTTTAGGATATTAACTCTCATACTGTCAAAACAAAAGAAACAGTAGGTGCCACCATCTAAGTGTAGATTTATTTGAAACAATAAAAATAGGTTAAAATTGTATAAAATCATAAAAGCATTACTAGCCCTCTGGTATCTGCAGAGCTTGGCAGGGCACTGGCCAGGTGGAGCAGAGTGATGCCTGGAAGCAGCAGGGCTGTATATGCAGAGCAGGCAGTGGAAGCGTGGCTGGAGATTGTAAAGCCGGAGTAGTAGAACTCCAGATGGACCACTGGAAGTCCCGGTTTTCACCACTTCCTGGTCTGGCTCTACAATCTCCTGCCACACTTCCACCATATGTTCTGCATATACAGCCAAGCTTCTTCCAGGCGTCACTCTGCTCTACCCAGCCTGTCCTTCGGAGCTCTGCAGATACCAGAGGACTAGTAATGTTTTTTAATTTTTTTAAACAATTTGAGAGCAATTTAACTCCTTTTTATTGTTTCAAATAAATCTACACTTAGATGGCAGCACCTGCTGTTTCTGTTGATAAAACCATCATAGACACTTAGACCAGCAGGCATGGTCAAGGGCAGTACATATCCTAGGCTACCCATCTTGATGTTATTGTGTCTTAGTACTCTAATTCAGCCTTTTTTCAACCAGGGTGCCCACAAAGCCACAGATTTTCATTGTACACCATTACAACCTTCCAGATGCTGGCATCCTAGTAAAAAAATTACATCATCAGTTGCTAAGGGGAACATCAGGTGCCTCCACAGCATCCTTGTTTGGGAATCGCTGAAATACCAGGGTGTAAAGGTATTTATGGTTTGTTAGAATAAATCATCTCTGACATGGGTGTCCTACAGGGGTGGATGTTGCTGTGTTATGTAAAACTATTAGTTTAGTTTTTACATTTTAGAATGGGGTGCCTCCAGATTGTGCAAATTTGTCATAACTGAAAAAAAGGTTGAGAAACACTGCTCTAAATTATCTATATGTTTTTATTTTCTAATCTAACCAGTAGGGGCCTGGTTATCTTCCTGCTGCTGCTTTTGTTGTGTGGTTTACCTTTGCTTCTGCCACCTATAACCCAAGGGACCTGGTCATTTAGCTGCTGTGGCCTGATACTTTTCCACTTGTTTATTGGAATGTATCTATATTTTTTTCAAAATGGTTGCATCTATGGGGCTTGTGTCATTTAGAGGTACTGCTGCCATTCTGTGTGCAGTCTGGTATTTAAATACATACAGCTATGCAACGAAATGACGTTGGACTGCTTTGCTACAGTGCCTTGAAAAAGTATTCCTACCCCTTGACATTTTCCACATGCTGTCATGTTACAACCAAAAACGTAAATGTATTTTATTGGGATTTTATGTGATAGATCAGCCTTTCTCAACCTTTTCAACACTGAGGAACCCATGAAATAATTCTCCGGTCTCGGGGAACCCCTGCTAAAAATTAAAAATCTACAACTCATGATACATTAGTGTGATATTCAATGGGAAGAATGCTCCTTATACTTGTGGTCATTGGGAAGAATTACCCCCTTACAAATAGCTAAAAAGATCAATGGTATCATTGGGAATTTATCTGAGAGGTAGAAATTGACCATTGCGCAAGGAACCCCTAGCAAACTCTGGAGGAACCCTAGGGTTCTACAGAACTCTGGTTGAGAAGCCCTGTGATAGACCAACACAAAGTGGAAAATAATTGTGAAGTGGAAGGAAAATGATAAATAGTTTCCAAATTTTTTACAAATAAATATGTGAAAAGTGTGGTGGGGCATTTGTATTCAGCCCCCCTGAGTCAATACTTTGTATAACCACCATTCGCTGCAATTACAGCTGCAAGTCTTTTTGGGGATGTCTCGACCAGCTTTGCACATCTAGAGAAGACATTTTTGCGCATTCTTCTTTGAAAAATATCTCAAGCTCTGTCAGATTGGATGGAGAGCGTCTGTGATCAGCAATGTTCAAGTCTTGCCACAGATTCTCAATTGAATTTAGGTCTAGATTTTGACTGGGTCATTCTAACACATGAATATGCTTTGATCTAAAAAATTCCAGTGTAGCTCTGGCTGTATGTTTAGGGTCATTGTCCTGCTGGAAGGTGAACCTCCACCCCAGTCTCAAATATTTTGCACACTCTAACAGGTTTTCTTCTAAGAGTGCCCTGTATTTGGCTCCATCCATCTTCCCATCAACCCTGACCAGATTCTCTGTCCCTGCTGAAGAAAAGCATCCCTACAACATGATGCTGCCACCACCATGTTTCACGGTGGGGACGGTGTGTTCAGGGTGATGTGCAGTGTTAGTTTTCTGCCTCACATAGTGTTTTGCTTTTAAGCCAAAAAGTTCAATTTTTGTCTCATCTGATCAGAGCACCTCCTTCCACATGTTTCCTGTGTCCCCCACATGGCTTCTTGCAAACTGCAAATGGGACTTCTTATGGCTTTCTTTCAAAAATGGCTTTCTTCTTGCCACTCTTCTATATAGGCCAGATTTGTGGAGGGCACGGCTAATAGTTGTCCTGTGGACAGATTCTCCCACCTGATCTGTAGATCTCTGCAGCTCCTCCGGAGTTACCATGGGCCTGTAACATGAAACCACGTACCTTGTAGCAGAGCCTGTCTTTCATAGAAGGAGACCTCTCATACAGCTCTTGCTCAGAGCTGTGGTGACAGTGGTCTCGTGAGCACAGCGAGGTAGGAGTGCCTCTGTCAGCAGCTGTAGACTGGATGCTGGAAGTGGAGCCTGGAACACTGGACAGCAGACAGCTGGAACAGGAATGACAGCAGCAGATCAGCAACCACAGAAGCTGGATGCAGGGCAGGCAGAATCAGCAGACAAGGAATGGTCAGAGGCAAGCTGGGTTTCAGCAACGGGTATCAGGCTGGCAGAATAGCGGAGTGAAACAAGCCGGGTCTGGATAGGAGAAGGCAGAATGGTCAAAGCAAGCTGGGGTCAAGCAGGTAGGAGATCAGGTAACAAAAGCAGGTAGCAGGTTGAGGTACGGACAAGCTACAGATCGGACAGCACTTCAGCCAATGTCTGACTTCCTTATAAAGGCCCATGTGATGTGATGGCAGAGATGTTGGGTCCTAGAGCCCTCCTGCTCTGATGGATTCTGGGCCCTAGAGTCCACCTGCTATTGGTGCCCTGACAACATCCCTGCGCAAGAATCCGTGTGCTCGTGCGCACAAACGTGCGCGATCGCAACATTCGTCTGGATCCCTGATAGGGCCTCTTGGCTGCTTCTCTGATTAATGCTTTCCTTGCCCAGTCTGTCATTTTATTTGAATGGCCATGTCTTGGTAGGTGTGCAGCTATGCCATACTCTTTCCATTTTTGGATGATTGATTGAACAGTGCTCCGTGAGATGTTCAAAGCTTGGGGTATTTTTTATAACCTAACCATGCTTTAAACTTCTCCACAACTTTATCCCTGACCTGTCTGGTGTGCTCCTTGACCTACATGATGCTGTTTGTTCACTAAGGTTCTCTAACAAGCCTCTGAGGGCTTCACAGAACAGCTGTATTTATACTGAGATTAAATTACAAACACGTGGATTCTATTTACTGATTAGGTGACTTCTGAAGGCAATCGGTTCAACTTTTAGTTAGGGGTATCAGAGTAAAGGGGGTGGAATACAAAGATACGCAACACTTTTCACATATTTATTTGTAAAAAATGTTGAAAACCATTTATCATTTTTCTTCCACCTCACAATTACGTGCCACTTTGTGTTGGTCTATAACATAACATCCCAATAAAATACATTTACATTTTTGGTTGTAACATGAGAAAATTTGGAAAATTTCAAGGGGTATGAATACTTTTTCAAGGCACTGTACATTTGCAGAAAAGAGCATAATATAGCTTCATAAGATAATGTGTATGAATTAAATTGTTGTGTATTTGTTTGATTTACTGTCTTCCCTATAAACACATTCCACAGGAAGAGGAACCTTTTTATTGTAATTGGCCCCCTGAGATGCGATATCACTTGCAACTGTATTCCAATTCCTTGCGGCTTTTTAATGAGACATTGTAAACTATAAAATAGGACAACATCTAATATTAACTCTAAATGACAGCTGCCGCCAGACTGCCCTTCCATGGTTATTTGTGTGCTTATATCGTGTGCCCATGAGGTTGGAAGGTTGTACCTGACCAGTGCTAGATACAGCAAAAAGCCTATCGCCATCATCATCATGGTATGTGCATAGCTGCCATTTGTATTTCTAAAGCTGCTCTGCTTTTAAGAGGACTGAGACAGAACTGTGCATTCATTTATATGCAAAATACTAATTTTAATAAAGACATTAAAAAAATAATAATTTTAATATTATGTTAAATATTTTTGCCCTAGATTTTATAGCAGCATTAGATTTTATAACATAAGCTATCACTTATTTCTTACCTACAATAAACAAATTAACTCCTCAGTTTTGCAGATTGGGCAGAACATTGCAATAAATACTTTTAAATCTCAGTGAATGATTGTACTTTTACAGCTGCCAGTCTTATAATAAGAAAAAAAAAAACACACAGCCTCAGTATAGAGCCATTTATTAAAACTGTTCATCCCAAATTGCTGTTTTTTAGCACAGGTATAGAATGTATGAAACATTATCTTGCTGTGTTTCTATGCAAACCTTCTAGCTAGTAGCATAGAGATCCAAAATATAGAATTATTTATCCAAACTTACTTCCAAAGTCGCTGGTTTATAGTACAGATACAGCCAAAAATAGAGCCATTTATCCAATTGTTCATCCAGAGTCTCTGGGTAATAGCCAGATATACTCTACATATAGCAACAAGGAAGAATGGCAGTAAAAGTAAGATCAAGAGGTCCATCCATTTTTTTTTATTATTTAATTGTACTTATTTTTTGTAACCTTTTGTCTGTCCATCCAGAAATGCTAGTTTATAGCCCAGATACATCTTAAATATAGAATCATTTATCCAACTGTCTATACATACAAAGCCTCTGGTTTAAAGACCAGATACATCCTAAATATAGAGCCCTTTATCCAACTGTCCGTCCAGAGCCTCTGGTTTATAGACCAGATACATCCTAAATATAGAGCCCTTTATCCAACTGTCCATCCAGAGCCTCTGGTTTATAGACCAGATACATCCTAAATATAGAGCCATTTATCGAACTGTCCATCCAGAGCCTCTGGTTTATAGACCAGATACATCCTAAATATAGAGCCATTTATCCAACTGTCCATCCAGAACCTCTGGTTTATAGACCGGATACATCCTAAATATAGAGCCATTTATACAACTGTCCATCCAGAACCTCTAGCTTATAGACCAGATACATCCTAAATACAGAACCATTTATCCAACTGTACATTCAGAGCCTCTGGTTTATAGACCAGATACATCTTAAATATAGAGCCATTTATCCAACTGTCTATCCAAAGCCTTTGGTTTATAGACCAGTTACATTATAAATATAGAACAATTTATCCATCTGTCCATCCAGAACCACTGGTTTATAGACTGGGTACATCCTAAATATAGAACCACTTATCCAACTGTACTTCTAGAGCCTCTGGTTTATAGACCAAATACATCCTAAATATAGAGGCATTTATCCAACTGTCCCTCCAGAGCCTCCGGTTTGTAGTCCAGATACATCCTAAATATAAAGCCATTTATCCAACTGTACTTCCAGAGCCTCTGGTTTATAGACCGGATACATCCTAAATATAGAGGCATTTATCAAACTGTCCATCCAGGACTGCTAGTTTATAGCACATATACAGCCTAAATATGGAGTCATTTATCCAACTGTCCATCCAGAGCCTCTGGTTTATAGACCAGATACTTCTTAAATGTAGAGCTATTTATCCAACTGTCCATCCAGAGCCTCTGGTTTATAGACCAGATACATCCTAAATATAGAGCTATTTATCCAACTGTACTTCCAGAGCCTCTGTTTTTTTTAGACCAGATACATCCTAAATATAGAGCCATTTATCCAACTGTTTATCCAGAGCCTCTGGTTTATAGACCAGATACATCCTAAATATAGAGCTATTTATTTAACTTTCCATCCAGAACCTCTGGTTTATAGACCGGATACATCCTAAATATAGAGCCATTTATCCAACTACAGTATGGCAATATACAGTATCGCCTAAATAGATATTTAACCAACTGTCTTATTGTGTTTTTACAGCACAGATATGGCATTTATACATTTTGTATCATGCTGATTGTAAGTGGTAATCTAAATTTTTTGTCAAGTAGACCATGTCGCTTAAGGGGTAGGGCTTTGGTAATGAAGAGACAGTAAAAGTAGACCAAAGCAATCCAAAAGGTCTTCCATTAAATTAAAATGGAAAGTGTACCCATTTTATTTTTCTGTTGTTTAGAAATGAAATATCCATCAGAATACTAAAATCCAAGATACTTATCAATCATTTTGGTGTCCTTGCGCCTTAGGGATGATGTTTGGGTTCTGAGCCACCTAGCATTTGAGACAGATCTCACGGTTTCATGGTTCAGTGAATAACTCCAAAAATGTTCACCTGAACCCATAATGCACTGCATAACTTTTGTCCTTTGTCTAAAAAGAATTGTAAAGCAGGCCCCCCGAGTATAAAAAGGTGGACTCTCAGCATCACGTTTTCAGTGTGTTTTGGAACTGGTTGGGGAAAACTGAGAAATATGTGTAGGAAGAGCTTATTATACTGTTCTATACAGTGCTACAGTATTTTCACACACACACCTGTTTCACACTCCAGCATTGGGTCTTCTTCCCTGTACAAGACCTTGAGTGTGCAGTCAATCAATGGATTCCGGTACCATAGTTAATCCATAGCCAGGCTCTGTCCTAAAGGGCCAACGCACGTGTTATTCAGTGTTTGACAACGTGTTCACATGCTAGCAGTTGGAATCTCCTTGTTCCCAGTGACTTCACACATGCCTTCCACAGTGTGATCTCCATACCTCTAGTGTTCCCAGTATCAACCAGCCTATCCCCAGTGGCCCTCTATGTGTAGCTGTCTGCAACCCAAAACCCAGCAGCTCTCATATTCTCTGAACACTCTAGCATTCCTGTTTCTCTGAATTCCTTGTGGATCTCAGCCAGATTCCAGCTTTCCTGTGCCACTGTGATTACCTTAGCGTTCCAGCCTGCCATTCATTACCAGCACCTGTGAACTTCAAGTCAGCAGCTTGCTTTAGTTTTCTCTGAAAAGTCTTTGCCTGCTTCCTTCTCTGTGCTCTTAAGGCTGCTTCCAGTGATCCCATGGGACAATGCACACCTACCCGCTCCCATTGCATTTGGGAATTTCCGTGAACTCCTGCCAACTTGGGCCAAACTACTTACAACAATACCCAAAAATTCTGTGCTATGGATGTGTCTTAATGTGTGTGAAAACAGTATTACCAAATAAAAAACAACGAACAAAACAATTGTTGTGAAACAATTAATGCATTTGAAACTAGGGGGCTGCTGCACTCAGGTACAAAGACCTGCAGGGTGGCGCTGCTCATTGATACCGTTCTAAACTACCTACTGACTCGTAATCCCAGTATCTCAGCACTGCAAAGAACTCTCACCTGCATATCAGAGGGCTGCAAACTTCATGTGCTCTGGTAAAGACAAGGTGGCTCTTTAGACTCTGTGCCTTAGCCATTTTAAGGTCTTTTACCTCTGCTGTATGTGTTGGTGCACCGGGCTCTCCTATCAGTGCCAATAAGTATCCTACCTTTCCAAAACTCATTGTAGCTCTCGGTATCCTCTCCATGGCCAAAGTCACTGCCTAGCCTCAGCAGCTACAACTAATTCCTGGTTAGCCAGTCTGCCTCTTGTGGGAATGGACTCCTGACTGTGACTGCAATCCAGCATTTTCTTCTTAGAAGGTTAAACAATTGATTGACATTTTAAACTTCTTAAAGGAGAAATAGGGCCAAAACTTTTTTGGGCCTACTTCTCATGTAGGTCACAGGAATCCACTTCGTTTTGAACTCCTGTGACCCATATTCAACGGACAGCGGACTAAAGTTTGCTGTCACCTGATATCGCTCAGCTGGCCCAGACCCTGGAGAGAACTTGACTTTAATGTCAGGATCCACCTAGATGCCTGACCAGCAGCTGGCTCAGCCTCTCAGTGTGCTGCTGAGAACCTGAGCCAGCCACTCCCATCCGCTCCACAGCCTGGCACTTCAGTGAGCACTGGAGGAGCAGAGCAGAGAGCTGGTGACTGACAGTCCCCGACTCTCTATGCACTGGAGACCAAGAACTGAGCAATCAGCGGTCTTTGATCGATCAGTTCTTGATGTAGTCTACTTAGTCTTTTTCTGTCATCACATTTTAATGTTTCTTTGTTACTTAGCCCATTTAGAGAAAAATAAAAAAAATAAATTGTCCCCTGCCTTCCTGTCAATTAACTTGCTGGACCCCTAAGAAGATGTTCAACTGCTGGAGGTCCAAGAAAAAATCTTCTTCTTGGCCTGAGTAAGAACTGACATGGGAATAAGTTGCCTAATTTCATCCACAAGTGAGATCACTCAGGACCATAGCTACATTGTGAGAAATAGGAGAGAATCACATGCTTACCAATACAAACATGTGTTGGATATTTCATAGGATTTCTGGGGGGTCTAGGTGGCAGCAGGGAAGCATGGGGAAGGAAATGGAAGCAGAGGGGTCAGGCTATCAAAATATCTTGTTTCTTTGTTCCAAATAGGAAAATATATTCCTTAAAACCACTATCTTATGTCTAACCGTAGTCTTAGAGAACTAAAAAACAGTGTACAGAAAGAGTGATTTAAGCATAACTACCCCCCCCCCCCCAAAAAAAAGTAATATATCACAGGTTACTAGTCCATAAATGTAAACGCTGTATTCAATTTCCTTTTTTCAGTTTTTATTCCTCCATTTTTACCTGGTGATCTTGCCAGTAACACGCTTCCCATCCTAGTGTGACAAAGCTCACTGTATTGTATGGCAGAGCAGTGTTGTCAGTAAAAGCAACCTCCTGTGCTTGAATGTGTTACTTAGAGTTTGGTAGGTTACCCACTCTTTCAACCTATGGTCTGGCAGTGTAATGCCTTGCCACCCTTTTAGGACTGTGGGTCTTTTTTTACGTGCAGCACTAAAAGAACAACAGACAGAGGGTGCACTGGCCTGGCGTATTACCTCCATACATACTTTATTGATGAAAGCAAATGTTATACTCACAAATGCATAGTGTCAAGAGGCATATTTGATAATCAGGATGTGACTGTCTCTTAACTTGTAGCACGGGAAGACTTTCAGTATCCAATAATGCTAACATATTTTGAGGGGCATCCCCTGTCCGTCAGAGCTAAGTTTGGCTTTGAAGAAAAGAGGCTTTCCCTTTCAAACATGTTAGCCTTATTGGATGCTGCAGACTATATAAGGCTATCATGTTTTGAGGGGCAGCCCCTCTTCTTTGGGGCCAGCTCTGGCTCTGAAGAAGAGGGTCTGCCTCACAAAATGTGTTAGCCTTATTGGATGCTGAAGGATCTTCTCATGCTACAAGTTTAAGCATTGTGGATCTGGCGGCAGTCCCATCTGGAATTTGAATGTCTCCAGATCCCCAACACTTAAAGCGGAGTTCCACCCAAAAGTGGAACTTCCGCTTTAAGGGAAGGTGACCCCCTGACATGCCACAATTGGCATGTCCTCTTTTTTGGGGGGACCCCCCCTCTCAATGATCTTCTGGGACACGTCACAGGTCCCAGAAGATACGCCTGCCATACACAAGTGCTTTGAAGCCAAAGCCGGATTCCCACACTTGTGATGCCGGTGCCGCCAAGGGGAAGCAGAGAAGAGCGTGCCTTCGGGTGACCGCATCACTGTAGTGTGGGACAGGTGAGTGTCCAATTCTTAAAAGTCAGCATCAGCAGCTACACTTTTTGTAACTGCTGACCTTTAACTGGGTGGAACTCCACTTTAACTTGTAGCATGGGAAGAACCTTCAGTGTCCAATAAGGCTAACACATTTTGGGGGGCAGTCCCTCTTCTTCAGAGCCAACTTATTGGACACTCAAGGACCTTCTCATGCTACAAGTTAAGCGTTGGGGATCTGGCGTCAATCCAATACTGAATATCGGGTATGCCTGTTAACACTATGCATTTGTGAGTATATCATTTGCTTTTATCAATAAAGTGTGTATGAAGGTAATGTGCTAGGCTGGTGCGCCCTATGTCTGGCTTCTCTCCTAAATTGGACGACAAACATATTCTTTTACCTTCATATTCATTACATGGGTGATGGTGAGAATGGTAGGTCACAGAAGGCAGCTTGGAAGGAAGATACAGTGGGTTGAGATTTCAGTTCAGCTCACAGGAAGTGAAAACGATGCTGCATTTTTGACACAATGAATGGCTATTTCCTATGGTTTATATACAAATGTACATCTATAAATTATATTTTAGAAGAACAATAAAAGAATGAAGATTAAAAGTGAGTGGGAGACAAGAGAGATACTGTACATTTGGGAAAATATCAATGACCAATAGAGATGTGCATGATCAAAAAATGTTTTATTTTGAATTTATTTGTTAAGTTAATTTTTTATTTTTGTCATTATTTTAGAATGATTTGCTTTTGGAATTCATTTTGTATATTTGGATTCCTTTCGTATATTCATTATTTTCAAATTGATTTGAAATTTGAATTTCGGAAGACAGCTATTTTCATTCTTTTTTATTTTATTCTGTTCTGTTCTAATATATTCTATTATCTTATATTTTATTTTATTCTTTTCTATTCTACTCTATTCCCTTATTTTCTATTCTATTCAATTCCTTTTTTTTCAATTATATTCCTTTATATTTGATTCTATTCTATTGTATTCTATTCTATTCTAGTAAAGCAGCCTCAGTATTAATCATCAACCTATTTCACTTTTATACTTTATTAACTGCAGTATGTTTGCATATGTTTCATTTTCAAATTCAAATTCATTTTTCGAAATTCAAATTTAAATTTAAATTTGTTTTCAAATTTTAATTTTAATTCATTTTCAAATTTGAATTCAGATAATTTGTTTTGTTATAATTTATTTTGGATTCCTTGAAATTCATTACTATTGTTATTCGGAAATTCATCCAAATTTCTGAATAACGAAAATTTTGTCCGATTTTCAATTTGTAACGAAACATATAGCACATGTCTGATGACCATAAAATGAATACAGAGTGCAGCGCTATGAGTAAAAAAAATTGATAGTTCATAAATAGTCCATAAAATTGATAAACACTACTACAGTGTCTATAACGCAAGACCATTCAAGTTCTTCAAAATGCATCACTGCAAATCCTCCACCACTGGTAATGCTAGCAGCTCACCTCCCCATGTGAACCCTCATAACAAGGATCAAAGCACGCTTGTCCCTTTAAAAGTCGAGGTATGATATAATTATATCCACTATCAATCCCTGGACTCCAAGCTCCAACCTATCCACATCAATGGTATTGGATATAATGTTCCTCCTTGCTGCAGGGATTTCTCTAAATGGATTCCTTTCACATGTGTGGTTTGGCTGAGCACACCAGTATGTCTGATGATTAACTGAATGTGGCAAACACAGAAAAGTCTTTCATATCTCTTTCATTCTATACAAATCTGCTTCATCATATTTGTCTGTTATTATTAATTGATGCTTATTAGTCATTTTCCATTCTGTGTTCTACCTACTAATGTTACTACCTTTTCCATCAGGCCACATGTGGGCAGAACAAAACAATGGTGTTGGAGATATTTCTTGTGGGGTTCGGCCATCTCCAAAACATAAAAAATGTTATTTTTGTTTTGTTCCTCATCTTTTATCTTGCAATAGTAATAGGGAACATGTTAATTATAACCTTGATATCTACCAGTCCGAGACTCCATTCTCCCATGTACTTTTTTCTTAGTAACCTATCAGCCTGTGAAATATTTATGACCACCATGATCCTACCTAACATGCTGTCCATTTTATGGTTGAATGGAGGTTTTGTGTCATTTTTTGGCTGTATCATCCAATACTACCTAGGAGCTTCAACAGGTAATATAGAATGTCTCCTTCTAACTGTTATGGCGTACGACAGGCATTTGGCCATCTGCAACCCTCTGAGATATTCTTCCATCATGAGCATCAACACTCGCAACCATCTAGTGGCTTGGGCTTGGGTGGCTGGGTTTACAGCAATGGCCATGTTGATAATTACGATCTGCCACCTACAGTTCTGTGGTTTGAACACTATTGACCATTTCTTTTGTGATCTAGCTCCACTTCTGCAGCTGTCTTCTTCAGACACATCGTTGGTAGAGATGGAGGTTCTCTTTATAACCATCTTTCTGAGTTTTGTCCCATTTGTCATCATCATAGTCAGTTATGTCTCCATATTTTCCGCAATCCTGAGAATTTCCTCATGGTCTGGAAGACAGAAAGCTTTCTCCACATGCAGTTCACATTTGGCTTCTGTTTGCTTGTTTTTTGGATCAATATGTGTTACGTATATGGTTCCTTCTCAGCAAAACGGGATGAAGATAAACAAGTTTTTGTCTCTGTTATACACTGTTGTGACTCCTCTTTTGAATCCAATTATTTATACTTTGAGAAATCAGGAAATGATAGATTGTTTTAAGTATTATATTTTTTTCAAAATTGTATTTTTATTAAAATGTTTTTATTAAATGAATATCAGAAAAGTCACACAATGTAAAATATCCGGTATACTTTCATTTGTAATACGTTGTTCCATCAGATAGTAGATTGTGGACTAGGAGGCAAAATTTGTTAAATAAGAACTTGATAACACACTTTACTTATAAAATAACAATTTTGCTTCACCTAATGCTAACCAATGTAATAAAACATCAAGTAAAGGAGTATCTGAGAACAAATATTCCTGAGCAAGATAAAGAGCAATAAGATATAGATAATAATCTACAATATTTATAGATTTGTTAAGTCAGTGGTCCCCAAACTTCCTGGAATAGGGGACCGGCTTTCTGGAAGACAATCCCTCCGTGGACTGGTGGGGAGGAAGGGGGGGGGTTTGTCAGCTCACAGGCCTCACCAGTGCTCTATGACGATCCTGTGCCCAGCCACAGAGAGGGAAGGGATTAGATGTGTTCGAAGCAGGCACCCTCTGGTGGTAGTGCTAGTTTTGTTATCTCGCCCTCCCCACTGAGCAGCCGGACCCCCAATAGACAACAGATCGGCACCGGTTAGCAGCCCAGGGGTTAGGACCCTCTGTGTTAAGTAAAGAAAGAATGTACCATTATATTGTGTAGATAACCTAGGGAGTATTCCTGAAAGTGAAGAGTAATAACCCGGGGCTGTTGAAGTGATTCCCTTGCCAGCTACCATCTGTTTAATATTATGGAAGAGCGCCTGTGACCCCCATAATAAGGGGTTTCTGGATTTGGTAAAAGTAATATTTTTAGCCGGGGTGGGGGTGAAGGAATGTCCCTGATGGCAATTCACTGGGTATTGGAGAAGAAGTCATTATTAAACAGTATATAATTTAAGTGTACTTTGAGGTATTCTGTAGCTGAAGTCATTTGGAAAGTAAAGTTGACTGTCAATAATAGGATTTCAGCTGAGGGAAGCATCACCTCAGTGTTCTGATCTCCATTGCAAAGCTTCCAAGCTCTGACAAATGAAAATACGGCTGATGTAAGACACTGTGAATTAGAAGGATTTCAGGATAACAGCACTATATTTCACAATCAGTGTGGTGGACCTATATTGAGATTTTGTTTAGATTTTGTATTGTATTCACTGTTGTATTTGTATTATATTCACTATTTTTAACCGCTTGTCGTCTGTGCTATAGCTGAAAGATGGCTACAGTGTGGGCTTCCAATGCTGGGAGGCAGTATGCAGATTTGATTAAATAAATTTACGGTATCTCTAATTTTGGGTGTAAGGTATTCCAACCTTCTTATGTTGAAGTTGAGATGGGAGTTTGGTTGTTCTTTAATAGGTTGGTAAAAGTCTCCTAGCAGACGTCGGGTAGTCAACCTTTTGGAGTCTTTAGAAACATCCATAATTGGTAGGCCAAGGAGGCAATGTATGGGATCCAATGGCAAGGAGGTATGAAGTCTTTGTCTCAATAATTGTATCACTTGCAATCAGAAGAGTTGGATATGGGAGCACTGCCAATAGATGATACAAAGTTCCCTTCTCTTAGTTATATGTCAAACAAAAGTACAACACGATTGGGTTGTATGTATAGTATTTATCTCCACTGGAGTTTTATAGTAAAACATTAAAATCTTATAAAAAAAATTTCTTTATAGACTTTACATCCCATGTGCAGTGCATCCGAAAAGTATTCACAGTGCTTCACTTTTTCCACATTTTGTTATGTTACTTGTTATGTTAGCCTTATTCCAAAATTGATTAAATTCATTATTTTCTTCTACAAATAATACCCCATATTGACAATGTGAAAGAAGTTTGTTTGAAATATTTGTATTAAAAATAAAAAATGAAAAAATTACATATACCTAAGTCAGTGTTTCTCAACTCCAGTCCTCAAGGCGCCCCAACAGGTCATGGCTTCAGGATTTCCCTCAGATGAAACTGCTGTGGTAATTACTAAGGCAGTGAAACTGATCAAATCACCTGTGTAAAATAATGGAAAGCCTGAAAACATGATGAGTTGAGAAACACTGACCTAAGTATTTATAGCCTTTGCCACGACACTCAAAATTGAGCTCAGGTGCATCCTATTTCCACTGATCATCCTCGAGATGTTTCTACAACTTGATTGGCGTCAACCTGTGGTAAATGCAGTTGATTGGACATGATTTGGAAATTCACACATCTGAGATAAGGTCCCACAGTTAACAGTGCATGTCAGATCACATACCATTTTTTGGATTTGTATTTTAGCAAAAAGTAAGAAATTTGGGTTTTTTTGCAAAATTGTCGCTCTTCTTTTGTTTATAGCGGCGATCAGAAATGACGCAGAGGTGATCAAATACCACCAAAAGAAAGCTCTGTTTGTGGGAAAAAAAGGACGCAAATTTCGTTTGGGTGCAACGTCGCACGACCGCGCAATTGTCAGTTAAAGCGACGCAGCGCCGAATCGCAAAAAGTGCTCCGGTCCTAAAGCTGGAAATCCTTCCGGGGCTGAAGGGGTTAATCACCACTGGGTTTTTTATTTTTTGCTAAATAAATGAAAAAAGACCAATTTTTTTTTACCTTTGTTCCAGTTATACTGCTTTGCAAATAGATAATATTTCTTCATGAATTTAGGCCAAAATGTATTCTGCTCCATTTCTTTGTTGAAAATAATCCAAATCAGTGTTTATTATTTAGTCTGTAGGAAAGTTTTACCACAAACTATGGTATATATCTGAAAAATGATCAATTGTGATGTACTGATGGCCTCTCTAATTTCTTAGGCCCTAAAATGCCAGGATAGTACAAATGCCCCTCAAATGCCCCCTTTTTGGAAAGATATTTAGTAAGAAGCAAGGTGAGTTTTTCGAAGTTGTAACTTTTTGTCACAATTTTTTGGAAAATGAAGAAATTCATTTTGGAAATTAAGTAACACTGTACTACTCTGAGGAGGTGATCTGGATTTTTCTTTTTTACACACAATGATTGCTTACAACAGTGATAATCACTGTTATAAGCAACCATTTTTTCTGAACGAAATCCATTCAATCAGTGTGTACTATTGTGATTAGCTGTGATTGGCCACAGCTAATCACATGGTACAGATGGGCTGTGATTGGCCGTCTGTACAATCAGAGAGATCAACACAATAGTACACAATGAATGGCAATGAACGGAAGCCAAGCCACGGTTGTCATGTATGTTGTGATTGGTCACAGTGATTACATGGTACCGTCAGCGGCCCGGTACACTGATCTGTCATCCTCTGTGTCTAGTGGAGACAGCAGGTGAAAGATTGCACAGCAGCGCGATCTTGGGAGGATGTTATATGATGTCCACCCAGGATGGGAGAGCTTCTGCTCGGCCGTCTACCTCTTTTGTGTGTGTGCCACCATAGCATGGAACACCACTGGCTCGTCCTACCAAGCCAGGCTGTGTGCCTCCATAGACAAACATGGCACAGTTCGACCTTGCCCCCCACACACACAGACACACACACTGCTCACTCCTCATAGGATTTGATTGCCAGCAGCAGGAGCCAATGGCTTCTGCTGTTGCCTCTGTGTCCTGTCAAGTAAGTTCTGTATAGGGAGGTGGGGGGGATACAAATACTGGAACACTTTTTACCTTAATGCAGGGAATGCATTAAGGTAAAAAATATCTTACCTTTAGGACCACTTCAAATCAGGGACACCCAACCCACCCCTCATTTTTAAATACCCCTTAAACCCCTTCATCTAATCTTATATCCGCTCCCGCCCCCATTCTAAGCTTATACTAACTACCCTGTAGATGAAAGATGTCTATACTTACCTATTCTGAGGGTACTCTGGTCTGGTCACATGATCAGATTCCAGCACAGTTTCAAGGAAGAGGAGGGACAACTGACAACCGATTTTCCATAGTAAACCTACGGTTGACATGACCGCCCAGGCATTGCAGCTGTTGTCGGCAATCTCTCCTCTAGCCTGAAACCAGAACTGGGAGCTTGTCACATGACTGAGCCAAGGCACCCTTAGAATAGGTATGTTTATGGAAATGTCTCCTTCTCCATGTTTCTGTAGTCCATCACCTGGCTACATTTTCATATCAATATCTATAAAAGTGGCAGTGCAAAGGCACATCACAGTAAGATTTTTCAGCAGAAGAGAGTCCTTTTTTCAGTTTTTTTAATAATTCAAATTCACTGTAATTTTCATTGCATTTGAGCTCCTGCTGAGATACACTGGCCTTGGAAAAACACATTGTGTGCTTCCCATAAAGTAGATGCCTTAAAGTGGATGTAAGCCCAATTGATGAAATTTGAGCTGGGCGCATATACTGCATCTGCAGTGTTTTCTTATCTCTCTTCAAAGAGTCCCATGGCTTTCTCCTGCTCTGTTCTTCTGTTATCAGAATGATAACTTCTGACAAGTTCTCCGAGACAGGAGATTAAATTAACCTTAAATTTGTGTCATGGGAGGTTGCTAGAAATAGATTAGCAGAGAGCTTGCCTTCTCACAACAGAGCTCAGCACATTACTTCCTTCCTTTGTGGAGGGGGGGGGTGTGCCTTTCCTCCAATCAGCTGTCTTGGCTGTATGCGTATGCCCAGACTTCACACTCAGTGCTGAACAGGAAGAGAAAATCTGTAACATGATGTGCACTTTCTAAAGGTTATATAAAACTGAAGGCAGCAGATATACATGTAAAACTTATGTAGGGAGATTTGTTTCATCTCTGTGTATCATCTGAGGCTGTCCACTTCACTGGGTATATGTGACCCTAGGTTCACACCTATGCGGCTGTGCTTTCTTCCTTTTTCCCTGTTTTTCTCCTGTTCCTTTCCCACGTTTTTTCCATGATTCTTCCTGTAATTTTGCCGCGATTTACGCTTTGCATTTTTTATGTTTTTTTTTTTTGGGGGGGGGGGATTTGTTTCTAGGCAGATTTAAAAATGCAAATAACATTAAAATTGCGGTAAAAAAATAACACGTGCGTTTCTGGTGCAGCTCCATTGAAGTTTATTGCATGCAAAATGCAAACTGCAGTGAGAAAAAAAGTCCCCAACACTTTCCAAAAAACGCAACACCGCAAAACGCACAGATGTGATCTACATCCATAGGAAACCATGTTAAATGGACTGTAGTGTGTTTCTGAAAACTGCAAAACGTGGTAAAAAATGCATAGGTGTGAACCTAGACTAAAGGTTTACATCCGCTTTAAGCACTTCCCCTTTATCCAATTGAAAAAAATCCATGAAAGCATTAAAAAATTGTACCAAAGGATACCTACATCTAGTGTAGACACGCAAAACGCCACAACGCAAAAAACCTTTCACAACCCCTGAAAAAAAGAGTGACGTCAAACGTAAAACGTACGTTATTTGAAGTTACCTCGACGTGGTCTTTGCGTGCACAATAAAAAAATGGCGTTAAAATTACAATAAACGTAAAAATTTAGACGGA
>BLSH010150336.1:291685-302920 GCA_018402905.1 Glandirana rugosa | reverse complement strand
GTTTATAGACCAGATACATCCTAAATATAGAGCCATTTATCCAACTGTCCATCCAGAATCTTTGGTTTATAGACCAGATACATCCTAAATATAGAGCCATTTATCTAACTGTCCATACAGAGCCACTGCTTTATAGACCAGATACAGCCTAAATATAAAGTCATTTATTTAACTGTCTATCCAGAGCCCCTGCTTTATAGACCGGATACATCCTAAATATAGAACCATGTATCCAGCTGTCCATCCAGAGCCTCTGGTTTATAAACTGGCTGCATACTAAATATAGAACCATTTATCCAACTGTTCATCCAGAGCCTCTGGTTTATAGACCAGATACATCCTAAATATGGAGCCATTTATCCAACTATACATTCAGAGCCTCTGGTTTTTATAGAGCCATTTATCCAACTGTCTACACATCCAGAGACTCTGGTTTATAGACCAGATACATCCTAAATATAGAACCATTTATTCAACTGTCCATCAAGTGCCTCTGGTTTATACACAAGATACATTGTAAATATAGAGCCATTTATCCAACTGTCCAATCCGGAGCCTCTGGTTTATAGACCAGATACATCATAAATATAGAACCATTTGTCAAACTGTCCATCCAGAGCCTCTGGTGAATAGACCCAATACATCCTAAATGTAGAGCCATTTATTCAACTGTTTATCCAGAGCCTCTGGTTTATAGAGCAGATACATCCTAAATATAGAGCCATTTATCCAACTGTTCATCCCGAGCCAGGGTCGGGGGGTGGGCTTCATGCAGAAGGTTTTCATTTTAATTCATAGAATGCATTAAGGTAAAAAAAAACCTTGAGGCCTTAGAACTACTGTAATGACCCAGGATTTTCATTCAGGCAGGTTGAGGGACTCCATAGAACTTGTGTCATTCAAGGTAATTGAGTTTTTAATTTCCTCATCAGTTGGTAAATTCTGGTGTGGGACCTGGAGCCCAGAGATTTCATAGAGCCCTGGGAGGAACAAAATCTCCAATACTGGGTACGCAATTTTAAAACCACCAGCACATTAATTGGGCAGCTGTGTGCTGGGCCTTTAGAAGAGACCTGACCAGGGTTCTGGGCTCCATCCTGGCAGGCATACATTCCCTCTCCCCAATGCCCTGTTATTTTTTCCTCCTCTCTTTTCTTTTTTTTTCTACCCTATCCCCTTTTTTTTTTTTTTCCTTGTTTTCCTTTCACTCCTTCTGAACTCTCGAATCGTCCCCTCCCCACCTATTCTTCCATGTAAGGGCGGGCCCTCCTGTCTCCTATGACGCCCTTGGTGTCATGGGTAAAGATTCCCTAGATTTGAGTCTGCAGGCAGAGATGGGGATCACACTACTCTGTATCCCCTCTCCCCAATACCGAGTTTTTTTCCCTCATTCCTCTTCTTTTTTTTTGTACCCCCCCCCTTTTTTTCCCCTTTTTTCTGTTCTCTCCCCATTCCCTCTCCCCAATGCCCTGTTCTTTTTTCCTCCTCCCTCTTTTTTTCCCTAGCCCTCCCTTTTTTTTTCCTTTTTCCCCCAGTTTTTCTTTCAATTTTTCTGAACCCTCGAATGGTCCCCTCCCCATCTACTTTCTTACCTTTGGTTTTGGTTCAGACAAAATATCCCCTCACTGGAGTTTTTCCGTGTAGAAGTGGGCCCTCCTATCCCTTCCCTCCTATGGCTCCCATGGTGTTGTTGGCAGTTTCCCTAGATTTAAGTCTGCAGGGGGAGATGGGGATGGCAGATGGCGCTACTCCACATCCCCTCTCCCCAAAGCCCTGTTCTTTTTTCCTCCTCCCTCTTCTTTTTTTTCCTACCCCCCACAATTTTTACCTGTTATTCTCTCAATCCTTTTGAACTCTCAAATCATCCCCTCCCCACCTACTTTCTCACCTTTGGTTTCAGTTCAGACAAAATGCCTCACTGGAGTTTTTTTTGTGTAGGGGTGGGCCCTCCTATCCCTGCTTTCCTAAGGCTCCCTTGGTGTTGGGGGTATATGGGCGTAGCATAGGGGGGGATAGGCTTGCCTCTGGTTTATAGACCAGATACATCATACATATAGAGACATTTATCCAGCTGTCCATCCAGAGCTTCTGGTTTATAGGCCAGATACATCCTAAATATAAAGCCCTTTTTCAACTGTACATCCAAAGCCTCTGGTTGATAGCACGCAGCTTGCTATGGGGGCACTTGTGTGGGTTTTCTCCTGAGCTGCGCTCTGTGTGTCCAATGTGGCTCCAGCTGCTGTTTCTAAGCCTTTGAGGAGAGAGAGACCCAAGAGAGTGCTACTGTTCGCTAGAACAATTGAGATGGGGCTCAGGTAAGTATATGGGGTCGGGGATGGGCTTCATGGAGAAGGTGTTGATTTTAATTCATAGAATGCGTTAAGATAAAAAAAAAAAATAGGCCTTAGAACCACTGTAATGACCCAGGATTCTCATCCAGGCGGGTTGAGGGACTCCATAGAACTTGTGTCATTCAAGGTAATTGAGTTTTTAGTTTCCTCATTAGTTGGTAAATTCTGGTGTGGGACCTGGAGCCCAGAGATTTCATAGAGCACTGGAAGGGACAAAATCTTCAATCCTGGGTCCTCATTTTGAGAACCACCAGCACACTAATTGGGCAGGTGTGTGCTGGGCCTTTAGGAGAGTCCTGACTAGGGTTCTGGGCTCCACACTGGCAGACAGAAGAGGTCTCTGTCGAGGAAATCAGATAGGAGTCAGAGCAGCAAGGGACTGCCGAGTGTATACCTTAGGCTTTTGAGAGAGGTACTGAGTGGTATAATATCACAGTGTGTGGGACCAGACTAAATACCGGGAGTCTTATAGTGATATCAAAGGTCAATTTTTTTTTTTTTTGAATAACAAATGTGTCATACTTACCTGCTCTGTGTAATGGTTTTCCACAGAGCAGCTCCATTCATCCTCTTCTCGGGTCCCCTGCCGCTGCTCCAGGTCAGCCCCCCCTTTCTAATGCCCCCATAGCAAGCAAATTGCTATTGGCACACCCGAGCAGGCTCTCACCCAAGCCGCTGCTCCGTGTGTCCATTCACACACACAGAGTGTGGCTCAGCCCTTCCCCCACTCTTTCCTCATTGGCTCACTTGCTGTGGTTGACAGTAGCAGGAGCCAATGACTACTGCTGCTGTCTCAGCTCAGCCAATGAGGAGGGAGAGACCCAAGAGAGCCAAGGCTCTCATGTACATCCCTGGATAAAGATGGGGCTCAGGTAAGTTTTAGGGTGGCTGAGGGTACTCCTGCACAGAGAAGTTTTTTTAAAAAAACCTTGAGCCTTTCAACCACTTTAATGTTGTTTGTACTTTGGATGGAAGATATATACTTAAAACCCCTATGAGGTAAACGTGTTTGATTTCTGAAGCTGTGTTGAACTTTCTTTTTTTGTTGGTTCTTTTTTAAAAGAATGGGCAAGAATTCAATGAGTGGCTATGTCCTTAATGCACTACCACTTCTCATGCAACCTACTTCGTCATATTTGTCTACCATCATTAACAGATGCTTATAAAATATTTTTTATTCTGTGTTCTACATACTAAAATGTATCGCCTGTAATATCTTCTCCAGGCCACATGTGGGCAGAACGAAACAACGGTGACAGAGATTTTTCTTGTAGGGTTCGGGAATTTCCAACACACAAAAAATGTTATTTTCTTTTTGCTCCTCATCGCTTATCTGGCCACAGTAACAGGAAACGTGTTAATTATAACTTTAATATCTACCAGTCCAAGGCTCCATTCTCCCATGTACTTCTTTCTTAGCAACCTATCTGCCTGTGAAATATTGAATACCACCACGATCATACCTAACATGCTGTACATTTCATGGCTGAATGGAGGTTTCATGTCTTTCTATGGCTGTATCATTCAATACTACCTAGGATCCGCAACAGGTAGTATAGAATGTCTTCTCTTGACTGTTATGGCATACGACAGACATGTGGCCATTTGCAACCCGCTGAGATACTCTTCCATCATGAACATCAACACTCGCAACCATCTGGTGGCTTGGGCTTGGATGGCTGGATTTACAGTTATGGTCACGTTGGTAATTACGATCTGCCACCTAAAGTTCTGTGGTTTAAATACTATTGACCACCTCTTTTGTGATCTAGCTCCACTTCTGCAGCTGTCATCTTCAGACACATCCCCGATAGAGATGGAAATCCTCCTTATAATCATATTTCTGAACATTGTCCCATTTGTCTTAATCATTGTGAGCTATATCTCCATATTTTCCACCATCCTGAAAATTTCCTCACGGTCTGGAAGACAAAAAGCTTTCTCCACCTGCAGCTCACATCTAGCTTCTGTTTGCTTGTTCTGTGGATCGATATGTGTTACTTATATGGTTCCTTCTCAGCAAAATGAGTTACATAAGTTTTTGCCTCTGTCATACGCTGTTTTGACTCCTCTTTTGAATCCAATTATTTATAGCTTAAGGAATCAGGAAATGATAGACTGTTTTAGATATCATTTTAAAATCACTAATACAAGTTAATAATCCCCCTTAGAGTTTACGCCAGTGCAAAATATTGTTCATTTCTCTAGGATACCTTAACGACAGTATTGCAAATCTGTTGCTCTGCAAATGATTAACGCTGCTAGGCTTTGCATCCCAGTACACAGGGAGACAACTTGTCCTCCTTCCATGCAGGAATGGCTTCAACGTTTTGCTTGCATAACGGAGCTGGAGGAGCTGATCTATACTTCACAAGGCAAATTTTCTCAATTCTCTCATACCTGGGCGTCCTGGACCTTTTTTCAGAGTTCTATGTGGTATCAAGCACTCCTGCTGGATGGCACCTGAACCCTGGCAGGGCACGTGAACTGCTGTTAGGTCTCCCTTCTTTATGATGCCTTCTTGCTCTACCGGGGGTATAGTTTCCCTAGATTTAAATCTGCAGGCTGAGACAGGGTTGGCAGATGGCGTTACTCCCCATTTTCTCTCCCCAATGCCCTGATCTTTTTTCCTCCTCCCTCTTCTTTTTTTTGCCTACCCTCCCCCCCACCTTTTTACTTTTTCCTGTTTTCCCCCTCAGAACTCTCAAATCATCCTCTTTCCAACTACTTTCTCACCTTTGGTTTCGATTCAGACCAAATGCCCCCTCACTTGAGTTTTTCTGTGTAGAGGCGGCTCTCCTATCCCTTCCCTCCTACGGCTCCCACTGTATCGTTGGTATAGTTTCCCTAGATTTGAGCCTGCAGGCGGAGATGGGGATGACAGATGGCGCTACTCCGCATCTCCATTCCCAATGCCTTTTTTCCCCCTCCCTCTTCTTTTTTCTTTTTTTCCTACCCCCCTTTTTTTCCTGTTTTTCTCACAAAATGCCCCCTCACTGGAGTTTTTCCATGTAGGGTTGGGGCCTCCTATCCCTCCATTCCCTCCTATGGTTCCCTCAGTGCCGGGGGTATATGTGCGTAGCAAAGGGGGGATAGGTCTGCCTACCTTGGGTCTACTATTGTGTGTGTTTCTTTGTGTATTATATAGTGTCCAGGTACTCGCTTCCAGGCTTAGGTCCCACAACCTGATGTAGGTCACACACTTTTTGTTTTGTAAATTCTTCTCTGCTTTTTTTTTTCAGGAAGTGATGACGCATCATTCTGTACCTACCTTGCAAAGTATGTGCTGTACTTGGAATTTCTTCTTTGTATTATCTTGTTTGTTCAATAAAACATTTATGAAACTAAAAGTCAATTGTCCATGTACACATTTTTTATATAATTCCATAGTCATCATGGGTTTTTGAGAAGCAGATCACCAGGGTTTTTGTTTTTGAGCAGAGCATTTCTGAATTTTCCAACCACAAAATATCAACTCTTATTTTGGTGATAACTTTAAAGTTTTGCATTATTTTCATTGATTTTTTTTTTGCGGTGACAGTAAAAATGAAACGGTGAGTCTCCCTAGCGCTGACACAGGCAGCAGTTAAACACTGACAAAGGTTTCTCTGTGTCCAACTTTTTTTTTTTTTTATTGGTTATACACACTGTACACTTTAGGTAATAGTATAGCAAGTAATTTTCCTGACAATGAATATGCTGTCCAGCATCTCAGGTGGCATAGGAAGAAGAGCTACAGTCAGACACCGCAGAGGTCCCAGGTTCAGATCCTTACACACGCACCGTGACACCTTTATTTGAAAAAATATTCCACTGTGTAAGAACGTCATCAGTCATGGTGTGCAGCCATGTAGCCCCATCTTCAATCACTATGAATGACCGAAGAAGCTAAGCTGAGATGATTTACTGCCAGATAACTCTCACTACAGATGGCATTTCCCCATCCTGTAGCTGAATGCAAATTAAGAGGCAGAGGATGCTGGCTGACATCATTGACCTAATATTACCATATGTAGGCAATGATGTTATTCTGGGACCATCTGCCAGGTTTTTTGAATTCAGACGCTGGCATGGGGTCCCCCCCTAAAATCAATACTTTTTTCTGGCCATGCTGCCTTTGTCCAGAAAAGTGAAGGACGGGATTCACCCCCTCTTCTGCACCATATCAAGCTACATACCCTCAACATTAGGAGGGCGCCTTGTTAGGGGGTCAGCAAAGCCACCCCTTCAGCAAGGCACCTTGCTTCCATGTTGATATATACAATAGCCTTAACATTCACTAGAAAAATGTTGAAAAGTAAATAAGCACACAGATGTCTTAGAAAAAGTATTCTATTTAAAAAAAAGTCCCATGGTGTAGATCCATGATGATTCACTCCCGTTGCACGCTTGCTGCATAGGACATTTCCACAGCCAGCTGCCGAATGCCCAGTCGGCTTGTTGATGTCATTGACCATCCAGTACATGACCATGACATCAACTGGGATCTTCCAGGCCATTTTTTTTTACAAACTTAGGTAGGCCAGGGATCAGAATTTTTTTTTTTTTAATTCTTTTGCTTTAGTACATACTAAAAGTAAGCCACTGCCTCCATCTATAACTGGTCTATATAATAAGGAGGGTTGGAGGGCATGAAGTAACAACAAACAGCCAATGAATAATCCAATGAACAACCAAGCTCAACTTACCAACCAGCTTGAAACCAGACAAAATAACCTGTCTAACAGTATGCATTAAAAGCAGAAGATTGGTTACACACATTTGCAAATGCATGTGTAAGCTGGAGGGCCCCGACAAGGCTCCCTGCGTCCTCCAGACCTATCTCTGGCTTGTGAGAGACTCCACAGTGGGAGCACATGCATTCTGATGAGATAGATGAAGGCAGGTGGCCAGGAGGTAGTCCATTCCTCCTTAAAGGTACAGGGACACACTGGACAACCAGCAGATAGCAAAATGACTGCAAAGGCATCAGTGCGTTTACTTGACCAGAATAAAATATCCAAAAAGTAAGCCACTGCCTCCATCTATAACTGGTCTATATAGTAAGGAGCATTGGAGGGTATGAAGTAACAACAAACAGCCAAGGAATAATCCAAGGAAAAACCAAGCTCAACTAACCAACCAGCTTGAAACCAGCCAAAATAACCTGTTTAACAGTATGTGTTAAAAGCAGGGGATTGGTTACACACATCCTGCATGCAAACCACTTCACAAGGTTTATGGCATCCCCGTGTTGTTTTTTGAGCCTTATTAAAAGACTTGCTCCCCGCTCTATGGTACTTTTCAAATGTTTTTTTTGCATTGGTCTTTTTTTTGTTTCAAATATTTTATTCATATTTTGTCAACATACACATTAAGAGAGTCATTATACAATCTTCAACATATATCCGTTTAGACAAGTAGGGGATACAATCCCGATGGTGTAACATATGATAGTGTTATTATAAATGTTAACAGAGAAACACAATACGTTTAAGTATGTTGTATCAAATATTCGTAAGCTAACTGTATGTTCAAACAGATTGTTCCGAGCAATCTCCAGTTACTCCGTCACGAAAGGGTGGGGAGGACAAGGACGAGACAAGGGGAAAAAGGGCAAGAAGGTAAGGAGAGCGGAGGGAATGGGAAAAAGAGAGAAAAGAAGAGAGAGAAAAAAAAAGGGGTGTACATGTAGGGCACAGACTTCCTCCACAGTCAGAATCCTAGAGAGTGCAGGGGGGGTGGACACTTCACCAACAACCCCCTGCACTTCACCAGACCCTCCTCACTTCCGTAAAAAAGCGAGAGGAAGAAGTAGGCGCAGGCATAGCTTATGTAGCAATTTTGGGGTCTGCTATCCACGTTGTTACACTACTTTACTAGGGTTAACTCTAAAAGGGAGTCAGATTTTCGAAATTCGGTCCACTTTTCCCAAGTTTTTGAGAAATGCGGAAGTTTGTCCTGGGCCAAGTGGATCATCTCCTCCATTGTTTCAATGTGATTTAATCGATGGATCCATTCTGAAATTGTGGGGGGTTTCACTGATCGCCAGTGCCTCGGGATACACATCCGAGCCGCATTTATCATGTGCCTGCGTAAAGACTTAAAATATTTTTTCCCCAGCGACGGCGAGGTATGTAACAAGAATTGGGCTGGGGAGAATTCTATTTGGCAGGATGTGAGCTTCCGAATCGTATCAAAGACTGTGCGCCAGTAGGGCCGAATGAGCGAACACTCCCACCAAATATGTAGGAGTGTCCCCCTCTCCTTCTCACATCTCCAACAGATATCCGAAACTGAGGGTGTAAATTTATGAATTAAATCAGGGGTCCTGTACCACCTTGTTTTTAATTTGTATCCATTCTCTTGAACACTAACATTGAGTGAGCCTTTATGTATGTAAGAATCGATGCGTTGCCAGTCTGTGTCTGTCAGATTCAGTTTCAGTGTCTTTTCCCAGAATTTCCTTTCCGCGTCAAAAAGCTTATGGGTACTCAAAAATAGTGAGTTATATACCGTTGAAATCACATGGCGTTGAGGCGTTGATTCAGAGCATAGAGACTCAAAAGTTGTCAACGATCTAGAGAAATGGTCTCTGCGCGTTGGGTTGTCTAAAAAATTTTTTAGTTGTGCATATGCCCAGAATGGAAAGGCGTTTGTCAGGGAGAGGTCCGCTAGGTCTCTTTGGCGTTTAAATTTGTCTTGTGAGAAAAAATGTTTCACTAACATCTCCGCATGGGGCCACTCTGAGGCCAGAAAGGCAGTGTTCAGTCCCGGGGGGAAGTCCGGGTTACCTTTAACTGGGGTGAGTGGGCTGAATGTTCCTGATGTGTTGTATGTTTTACAGGCTTTGGTAAAGGCCATAAGAGTGGTTCAAATTAGGGGGTGTTCCTCCAGTTCTTTTGGTACATCCTTGGAAGGGAACCAAGGGACTCGACCCAGATCGGAGCCCGCAACCATTTTTTCCAGCTTAACTCACCCCTTGTGTCTAACGTGTACCTTCCAGTCTACCGCTCTGGCCAAGTGACACGCTGTATGGTATCGCTGAAGGTCCGGAAGCCCAATTCCCCCTTGTGTTTTTGGTAACACATGTTTAGACCAACTAATTCTCGCTGGCTTGCCTTGCCACAGAAAGATTCGACATCATTTTTTATATTGGGAGAAGAATGAGAGTGGCAAAGCTGTTGGTAGTGTTTGCATTTTATATAATAAGCGCGGGAGGACATTCATCTTAACGAGGGATGCCCTCCCAAACCAGGAAATTGTGGGTACATCCCAGCGTTTAAAATCTTTTTGTATTGCTTGGAGTTCCGCTAGAAAGTTTATTTTGTATAAATCCGAGAGGCGGTGCGGGATTTGAACGCCTAGATAGGTGATCGCGTCAGATTTCCACTGAAAGGGGAAGTTAGACTTACATTGTTCCACTAGTGCAGACGGTAGAGTTACGTTAAGTGCAAATGATTTGGGGTAATTAATTTGCAAATTTGATATATACTTGAATTTTTCGAGGGTGTCCAGAACAATCGGGAGGGTAGTTAGTGGGGCTGATAGAAATAGTAAAATATCATCCGCGAACGCGGCGACTTTGAATTCCTTATCCCTTACTTTGATACCTTTTATGTCCGACTGCGCGCGGATGTATCTTAGCAAGGGTTCCAGGGTGAGAAGATATAAGAGAGGGGACAATGGGCAACCCTGCCTAGTTCCGTTATGGATGGAGAAGGCATTCGATAGGCAGCCATTCACTTTTACACGGGCTTCCGGGTTGGTATAAAGGGCTCCAATAAATGTTGTCATATGTGCTCCCAAACCCAGGACGCCTAGGACCTCCATCATGTAATCCCATGCTACCCGATCGAATGCCTTCTCCGCATCCATTGCCAGAAAAAAGCCTTCCTGTTTGTTCGTCTCTAACCAATGTTGTAAGTTTAGGGTTTTAATGGTATTGTCCCTGGCTTCCCTCCCAGGGACAAATCCAACCTGGTCTAGGCCTATCCAGTTCAGGATATGGTAGGATAGTCTCATTGCTAGGATTTTAGAGAATATTTTTAAATCTGCGTTTAAAAGAGATATGGGCCTATAGTTGGCCACAATGTCTGGGGCTTTATTCCCTTTTGGAATCACAGCAATGTGGGCTTGTAATAGGGTATGTGTCCGGGTCAAAGGTGAGGACAGGGTGTTAAAGGCTTTCAAGAAACTGGGAGCTAGAAGGTCAGGGAAGGCTTTGTAATAGGCTGCCGGGAAGCCATCTGGGCCTGGACTTTTGCCCGGTTTTGTAACCTTAAGGGCTTCCGTCCATTCCGTAAGGGATAAGGGGGCTTCCAGAGCAGCTCTATCCTCTGCTGACAGTGGTGCTGGGCAGTTTCTTTGTATTTTCAAGGGATCGATGGGTCCATCGTGTCCTTGATCGACTTTGATCCTTTGATGATGATGTTCTTGAACGGAGATTTCGGGTCTTTGCTGCGTTTGATTAGGTTTTGGATAAGATACTTGTCCGCTTGTTCGGTCCATCTGATAATCGATTTAAATGTGTCCTTGCATGAGAGTGCACTTGGCATGTAGTATAATGCCTGTGATTTCCCTTCTTTATACACTGGTTACTCCTGTATCGTTCTGTCAAGGTACTGAAAATGTCATTCAATATGGTAGATGCCCTTCTCTGTTGTGCGGGACTCCCTCTATCAGTAGCGGAATCGTGTTAATCTCTGAAGGATAGAGCGATGACGGGTCGTGGTGACAGTCGTCTCCTATCTCGACGAGACCTTCGGGGGAATAGGGAATGCCTTACCTGCCTTCGGGAATTCCAATGTTTTGGCCCGTTTTCAGGTCCGGGTCTACCGAAGGGCCGTCGGATAATGTTTCGGAAGGGACTGGAAGATCGAGGGTCAAAGAACTTTCGGAAATT
>BLSH010150336.1:248646-275366 GCA_018402905.1 Glandirana rugosa | reverse complement strand
ATCCCCCCCCCACTGACACGAATGAAGGGGCACATTCCCTCCCAATGACACCAATAATGAGGTCCAATGTCTCCCACTGACCCCAGTGATGGGCCCCAATTCCTCCCATTGGCAAAAATAATGGGGCCTAATGACACCAATTATGAGGCCCAATTCCTCCCTTAGACACCAATAATTGGGCCCAGTGACACCAATGATGGGGCACTAATCCTCCTAATGACACCAGTGATGGGGCATTATTCCTCCCACTGACACCAAAGATGGGGCACTATTCTTCTTAATGACACCAATAATGGGGCATTATTCCTCATAATGACACCAATGATAGGGCATTATTCCTCCTAATGATGCCAATGATGGGGCACTATTCCTCCCACCGACACCAATGATGGGTCACTATTCCTCCACTGACACCAATGATGGGGCACTATTCCACTCACTGACACCAATGACAGGGCACTATTCCTCCCACTGACAACAATGATGGGTCACTATTTCTCCCACTGACACCAATGATGGGGCACTATTCCTCTCACTGACATCAATGATGGGGCACTATTCCACCTAATGACACCAATGATGGGGCACTATTATGCCTAATGACACCACTGATGGGGCACTATTCCTCCCACTGACACCAATGATGGGGCACTAATCCTCCTAATGACACCAGTAATGGGGCATAATTCCTCCCAATGACACCAATGATGGGACACAATCGCTCCCAATGACACCTACAAAGGGGCAAATTGATCCCAATGACATCAATGATGAGGCACAATTACTCCCATTGAAACAAACAATGGGGCATTTTTTTGGCGGGTACACGCATGCCTTACCCAGAAGCACTAATTACCTAACCGATACATGATCCAGCACACAGCGGTCTCCCTGCCACAGTAGATGTACATGGGAGGGTCCGCAAGCAGTTGTACGATGTGTATTAATTATTTTACATTGTGTGTTCCTACATACTAATGTTTACTGCCTGTAATATTTCCACCAGGCCACATGTGGGCAGAACAAAACAACAGTGGTGGAGATGTTTCTTGCAGGGTTCGGGCATCTTCAACACATAAAAAATATTGTTTTCGTTTTGTTCCTCATCGCTTATCTGGCCACAATAACAGGGAATGTGCTAATTATAACTTTGATATCTATGAGCACCAGACTTCATTTTCCTATGTATTTCTTTCTTAGCAACCTATCTGCCTGTGAAATATTTGTTACCACCACACTCATACCTAACATGCTGTATATTTTATGGTTGAATGGAGGTTTCATATCATTCTATGGCTGCATCATCCAATACTACCTGGCATCCTCAACCGGTAGTATAGAATTTCTTATCTTAACTGTTATGGCGTATGATAGGCATTTGGCCATTTGTAACCCTCTGAGATACTCTTCCATCATGAACATCAACACTCGCAACCATCTGGTGGCTTGGGCTTGGGTGGCTGGATTTACAGTAATGTTCATGTTGATAATTACGATCTGCCGCCTAAAATTCTGCGGTTCAAATACTATTGACCATTTCTTTTGTGATCTAGCTCCACTTCTACAGCTGTCTTCTTCAGACACATCTCTGGTGGATATGGAAGTAATCTTTATAACCATCTTTCTTGGCGTCATCCCTTTTGTCTTGGTCACAGTCAGCTATATCTCCATATTTTCCACCATTTTGAAAATTTCCTCAAGGTCCGGAAGGCAAAAAACCTTCTCCACGTGAAGTTCACATCTGGCTTCTGTTTGCATGTACTGTGTATCAATATGCGTTACTTACTTGGTTCCTTCTCAGAAATTGAAGAAGATAAGCAAGTTCACCGCTCTGTTATATACAGTTGTGACTCCTCTTTTGAATCCAATTATTTATAGTTTAAGAAATCAAGAAATGATGGACTGTTTCAAGTATTATTTTAAACTCATTAAGACAATTTAACTACTAACTTTTAAACCACTTGACCTTCGGAAGCTTTTACCCTCTTCATGACCGGGGCATTTACCGCTATTCGTAACTGACAATTACTCGGTCATGCAACACTGTAACCCAATTAAATTTGTAGCATTTTTTTTTCTCACACAAATAAAGCTTTATTATGGAGATATTTGATCACCACTGGGATTTTTGTGTTTTATTATATAAGCAAGAAAAAAAAATGAACATTTTGAAAAAAAAACGATATTTTCAACTTATAAAACCTATCCAATAAAATCAAATTTCTTCATAACTTTAAGCCAAAATCTATTCTGCTACAGTTTAGTAAAAACCAAACCGTGTTTTTGGAGAAACAATAATATTAAGGACACTAGTGTAGTTCTGATTGTGATCACGATACGGATCTGTAGACATGTGCACTGCAAAAAAATGTGTTGATTTTCGTTTGTAGTTTCATTAGTTTTTCGGGTCATTCGTTATGATCGCAATTCGTAAATTCGTTCATTTGTAAATTTGTACATTCGAAAATTCGGAATTTCATAAATTTGTAAATTCCGAAAAATTAGAAAACCCGAAAATAAGAAAGAAAAATCTGAGAATTCTAAAGAACCAAAATCTGAAAATTTTAAATAATATCTAACTAACTAATAATAACTAACTATTAAATTATAGGTATTGGAATTTCCTTTCAAATTTGGCTGTTAGTGAATGTAACGAATATGAATTTATCCAAAGTTAAGGATTATACGAAATAACAAATGCCGCATTTAAACAAATGGAATGGAAGGAATTAATAATAAATAATAATAATAATAAAAAGTTATTATTATTGTTATTTATTATTATTAATTTGCTACATTCTATTTGTTTAGATACAGCATTTGTTATTTTGGATAATTCCTAACTTCCTAACAGCCAAATTTGAAAGGAAATACCAATACTTATAATTTTTATAGTTAAATAGTTAAGTTATTATTAGTTACTTTTTTGGGTTTTTGAATTTTTCAGATTTTCATTCTTATTTTTGGATTTTCGAATTTGCAAATTTTCGAATTTACAAATATTCAGAAAAAATTGTTAAATGGGTTTTCGTTAATTCAGATATTTCTGAATTAACGAATTTGTTGAAATTCGCAAAAAAAGAAAAAATTGGAGCAAAACAAATTGCACATGTCTACTGATCTGTACAGATGCTATACTTGTAATAGTGATGATCAGCAACTTTACCACTTCAGCCCCGGAAGGATTTCCCATGTTAGGACCAGAGCACTTTTTGCAATTCGGCACTGCGTCACTTTAACTGACAATTGCGCGGTCGTGCGACGTTGTACCCAAACAACATTTGCATCCTTTTTTTTTCCCACAAATAGAGCTTTCTTTTGGTGGTATTTTATCACCTCTGCGTCATTTATGATCGCCGCTATAAACAACATTGTTATGGCTAGTGACACTAATACAGTGATCAGTGATGATACTGTACACTGGGACTGTACTAATGGCTGGGTGACAGGAGTGATCAGGAGGGCAATCAAGGGGTTTAACGTTTTCCTGACAACTTTATGCAAGTGTATATGTGCTGCTTTTACTTACTGATCCAGCTGGATTTCTCCCCTTGCTTTCAATTCTGCATGCAGGCAGAAATCCAGTAAGAGAGTTTACAAACACAGAGATCTGTGCTGTGATTGCCCACAGTTGATCAGCAAGTATACAGACAAAAATTATTGGCTGTAACCTGCTGGCCAATCACAGCACAGGTCAGCAGGGGGCGCATGCATGCATGCATGCCTGGAAACCAGGAAGCAAGCTGCGATGTACGGGTGTCCCCAGCCTGCAGCTGCTGCCCATTTGCAGTAAGCATACTGTGAATAGGCTACAAGTGGCTAGGGGTCCCTTGGACCCCTGTCTGATTCACCATGCATAAAAGTAAGTTAAGCTGCTAATAAAGGTTGTGGCTAGTTATGGAGGAGAGTGGATGTATGTGATTGAATTCCATGCAAATGAGGTGATCACACAGGCGACCTGTGTGCTTACCTTTCCAACTTTTGAACTTGAAAATGAGGGACATTTCAGAGAGACGGTGACCTGCGGCATGCATAGCACGGCACGGCATGGCAAAAAGCGGGTGTGGCCAAACATGATAGTGGGAGGTGCTTAAGGGCAGTGGTTAAACAAAACCTAGGCTTCCTTGTACCTATAAAATATGCTTTGATTGCTGTGCCACAAGCTGGAGTCTCAGGGATACATATAAACCTCAACACGATCTTTAACCACTTACCCACCAAAGCCCTTTTTTACATTTGTTGGTTACAAGTTAAAAACTGGGTTTTTTTTTGCTAGAAAATTACTTAGAACTCCCAAACATTATATATTTTTTTCAAACACCCTAGAGAATAAAATGGCGATCGTTGCAATACTTTTTGTCACACCGTATTTGCGCAGCGGTCTTTCAAGTGCGATTTTTTTTTGGAAAATTTTCACTTTTTTGAGTTAAAAAATAAGACAATAGTAAAGTAAGCCCAATTTTTTGTATATTGTGAAAGAAGATGTTACACCTAGTAGATAGATACCATACATGTTATGGTTGAAAATTGCGCACATCAAATAGCTTAACAATATACAATGCAAAACAGAAAAAAACAATACACACAAAAAATAAATACATTTCTCCCCCTCTCTTTTCTTCTTTTTACAGATTTTAGTTTAAATTTACCCCTCTCTCTCCCCCACGGTCAGGGTCGGTTCTACAGTTATCATCCATTTTCCCCAAACCCTTTCAAACTTTTCTGAGCAGTTCCAGTGTAAATATGTATATTTTTCTATTAGAGTAGGATTTATTTGTGATTTACATTCCTCAATTCTTGATGGGTGCGGGGACATCCATTTTTGAGCTATAAATTTACATGCATGGTAAAGAATCCTGACGATTGGTATATAGTCATTAGTCAGATGCAAGGAATCACCTGGCATGCCCAGAAGGCATTGGCCCGGGTCTTCTTTTAACTTTATCTGGAAAGCATTATTCACTGTTTCAATAGAAACATAGAAAATAGAAAAACAGAAAAAGACTGAGTAGTCCATCCAGTCTGCCCCCTTTATTTATTTTTTTTTTTTTTCACATTAACCTTGTTGTCTGACTATAGATTTATGTTTATCCCAAGCATGTTTGAAGCTATTTACTGTTGACTGTCTCACAACCTCTGTTGGTAGTTTATTCCAATCATCAACCACCCTTTAAGTAAAATAATACTTTCTAAGATTAGTTTTGAACGTCCCTCCAGTTAGTCCCGTGTTCTTGATTTTGGCTTCATATTGAAAAGACTGCCCTCCTGAACCTCATTCACCCTTCAGTAAAGACACCTTTTTCCCATAATAACTCTTACAGGAGTGAATTTCCCTTCCTAGGGGGAGATTTCCTCTCACTTTCTGTTGTCTCCCTCCCTTTGTAAGTAGGAGTCGTTTGTAAGTCGGATGTTTGTATCTAGGGGACCGCCTGTAATTTAGATATAAGCCCTTTTTCAACGTTACCTTGGAATAATCTTATTATTAATATTCACTCCCTTTTATTACATGGGTGCGAGCTTGTATTTGTATGGCATGCCGCAATTGCAAATATTGAAAGAATATTTGTTTAAGGATATTGAATTCACCACTTAGTTGCTCAAATGTTTTTAAGATGCCATTTTCAACAGTTAATGCATATTCAATATCGCTTTTGTCTTCCAATTATCAAAGCCTACCAATATTCTAAGTTCACCATGATTAAAATTATGCCAGATCGGGGTGAATACAATAAACCTTCTAATCCCCATTATTGTTTTCATCTTCTTCCATATTTTGTCTATTAATTTACCTGTGGGTATTTTACAGCTAGAGAACATGTTATTTGTTTCCAGTAGGGATATTAGAGGGTAATCTTCTTTATACATTGATAATAATAGACCTTGTATTGGGTCCGAATTAACCATTTCGGTCCACCCCAAGAAATGTTGTAATTGTGAGGCTAGAAAATAATTCTTAGGGTGAGTGACAGCTAGGCCTCCTGTGTCTATTGGTAGCATCAAGGTATTTAGTTTAATATGTGGGCACTTTTTATTCCAATGGAGTTCCCGAAATAAAGATTCTATCCTCCTGAACCATATAGATGTAATCCAAATGGGTGAAATGTTTAATATGAGTCCCACCCCTAATTCCACCCCTAAACACACCCCTTTATAAATGATCTCATGAATTTACACTTACAGTATCTCACAAAAATGAGTACACCCCTCACATTTTTGTAAATATTTTATTCTATCTTTTCATGTGACAACACTGAAGAAATGACACTTTGCTACAATGTAAAGTAGTGAGTGTACAGCTTGTATAACAGTGTAAATTTGCTGCCCCCTCAAAATAACTCAACACACAGTCACTAATGTCTAAACAGCTGGCAACAAAAGTGAGTACATCCCTAAGTGAAAATGTCCAAATTGGGTCCAAAGTGTCAATATTTTGTGTGGCCACCATTATTTTCCAGCACTGCCTTAACCCTCTTGGGCATGGAGTTCACCAGAGCCTCACAGGTTGTCACTGGAGTTCTCTTCCACGCCTCCATGACGACATCATGGAGCTGGTGGATGTTATAGACTTTGCACTCCTCCACCTTCCATTTGAGGATGCCCCACAGATGCTCAATAGGGTTTAGGTCTGGAGAAATGCTTGGCCAGTCCATCACCTTTACCGTCAGCTTCTTTAGCAAGGCAGTGGTCGCCTTGGAGGTGTGTTTGGGGTCATTATCATGTTGGAATACTGCCCTGCAACCCAGTCTCTGAAGGGAGGGGATCATGCTCTCCTTCAGTATGTCACAGTACATGTTGGCATTCATGTTTCCCTCAATGATCTGTAGCTCCCCAGTGCCGGCAGCACTCATGCAGCCCCAGACCTTGACACTCCCACCACCATGCTTGACTGTAGGCAAGACACATTTGTCTTTGTACTCCTCACCTGGTGGCGGCCACACACGCTTGACACCATCTGAACCAAATACATTTAATTTATATTGGTCTCATCAGACCACAAGACATGGTTCCAGTAATCCATGTTCATAGTCTGCTTGTCTTCGGCAAACTGTTTGCGGGCTTTCTTGTGCATCGTCGTTAGAAGAGGCTTCCTTCTGGGACGAGAGCCATCCAGACCAATTTGATGTAGTGTGCGGCGTATGGTCTGAGCACTGACAGGCTGACCCACCACCACTTCAACCTCTGCAGCAATGCTGGCAGCACTCATATGTCTGTTTTTCAAAGGCAACCTCTGGATATGCAACTTCTTTGGTCGACCATGGCAAGGCCTGTTCTGAGTGGAACCTATCCTGTTAAACTGCTGTATGGTTTAGGCCAACGTGCTGCAGCTTAGTTTCAGGGTCTTGGCAATCTTATAGCCTAGGCCATCATTATGTAGGGAAACAATTCTTTGTTTCAGATCCTCAGAGAGCTCTTTGTCATGAGGTACCAGGTTGAACTTCCAGTGATCAGTATGAGAGAGTGAGAGCGATAAATCCATATTTAACACACCTGCTCCCCATTCACACCTGAACACTAACGATTCACATGACACCGGGGAGGGTAAATGGCTAATTTGGCCCAATTTGGACATTTTCACTTAGGGGTGTACTCACTTTTGTTGCCAGCGGTTTAGACATTAATGGCTGTGTGTTGAGTCATTTTGAGGGGACAGCAAATGTACACTGTTACACAAGCTGTACACTCACTACTTTACATTGTAGCAAAGTGTCATTTCTTCAGTGTTGTCACATGAAAAGATATAATAAAACAGCAAGATGCTATAAATGTTTTATGCAGAATGAAGTTACAAAAATAAATATTAACAACAACTTTATCAGTGCCCATCAGTAAAGCCTCACCTGTGCCCATAAATGCAGCCTCACCTGTGCCCATCAATGCAGCCTCACCTGTGCCCAACAATGCGGCCTCACCTGTGCCCAACAATGTAGCCTCACCTGTGTTCATCAATGCCGCTTCACCAGTGTCCATCAGTGCAGCCTCACCTGTGTCCATCAATGCAGCCTCATCTGTGCCCATCAATGCAGCCTCACCTGTGCCCAACAATGAAGCCTCGCTTGTGTCCATCAATGCAGCCTCACCTGTGTCCAACCATGCAGCCTCACCTGAGCCCAACAATACAGCCTCACCTGTGTTCATCAATGCAGCTTCACCAGTGCCCATCAGTAGCCTCACCTGTGCCCATCAATGCAGCCTCATCCGTGGCCAACAATGCAGCCTTGCTGCTCATCGATGTAATTTCACCTGTGCCCATCAATGCAGCCTCACCTGTGTCCATCAATGCAGCCTCACCTGTGCCCAACAATGCAGCCTCACCTGTGCCCAACAATGTAGCCTCACCTATGCCCAACAATGCAGCCTCACTGCTCATCAATGCTGCTTCACCTGTGTCCATCAATGCCATCTCACCTGTGTCCATCAATGCCGCCTCACCTGTGCCCATCAATGCAGCCTCACCTGTGCCCAACAATGTAGCTTCACCTATGCCCAACAATGCAGCCTCACTGCTCATCAATGCTGCTTCTCCTGTGTCCATCAATGCCACTTCACCTGTGTCCATCAATGCAGCCTTACCTATATCCATCAATGCAGCCTCACTTGTGCCCAACAATGCAGCCTCACCTGTGCCCAACAATGCAGCCCCACCTGTGCCCAACAATGCAACATCACTGCTCATCAATGCAGCTTCACCTGTGTCCATCAATGCTGCCTCACCTTGGTCCATCAATGCAGCCTCACCTGTGCCCAACAATGCAGCCTCATTTGTGCCCATCAATGCAGCCTCACCTGTGCACAACAATGCAGCCTCACCTGTGCCCATCAATGCAGCCTCACCTGTGCCCAACAATGCTGCTTCATCAGTGTCCATCAATGCAGCCTCACCTGTGTCCATCAATGCTGCTTCATTAGTGTCCATCAATGCAGCCTCACCTGTGTCCATCAAGGTTGCCTCACCTGTGTCCAAGAATGCAGCCTCACTGCTCATCAATGCAGCCTCAACTGTGTCCATTAAGGTCGCTTCACCTGTGCAGAGGAAGAGAGGGGAGGAAGAGTATTGGCGGCCGGATCATCACAGAGTGGGGAACATTGCTGTAACAGCTTTCATTTGAATTGCAGAGTGTTCCCCGCACTCACTGTCACATACAGCCCTGGCTCCTGGCCAGGGTACTTTGATATACGTCATACGTCACGGCATTGAACCGGTGTCCTGTCTATCAAAGTACCCAGGCTAGGAGGCAGGGTTGTATGTGACGGCGAGTGCGGGGAACACTCAACAATTCAATTGAAAGCTGTTACAGCAACGTTCCGCACTCTCTGATGATCCGGCCAGCTTTCCTCTTCTCCAGGGCGATCACTGGGAGAAGTGCTCCCATTCAACCCCACCTGCTGGCAGTACTCACCCCCCCCCACCCTCCGAGGCAGCCCACGCTGCTCCTCAATCATTTTCCACTCACAAAATGTGAGTGGGCGAGTGGAAAATTTGAAGGATGCCTTTAATATAGCTTACATCTTTTGCAAAGTATACTCTATACTCAAGCAGCTTGCCTTGGGGGCACTCAACAGGAGGGAGGGGCTACTAGCACAGAAGAGCCACCCGAGAAGAGGAGGATCTGGGCTGCTCTGTGCAAATCCACTGCAACAGAGGAGGTAAATATAACATGTTTGCTATTTTTATAGCAAAAAAAAAAATGAGACTTTACAATCACTTCAAGTATTACCCAGAGTGCACCAAATCACCTCAGAACAACAAACTCACATTTCAGAAATGAAGCAGTTGTTTTCCCAAACTAAAAAAAAGTACAGTGCCGTGTTTCAGAGACAACAGCCGAACATATGGCACAGTGACTGGAGAATGTAAAAGCAGATTGATTTGAGTATGGAGAGTAGGAGAGAGCAGGCAGATTTCAAGTCAAAAATCTGCACACGCGTAAGAACAAGTTTATAAAGAACATTTGTGAGTACTGTACCAGATGTTACTATGTTTAATGAAGTTTTTATGAGAGTGTCACACAATGCCTGTTCACTTTCTGTTTGTTCTATTGTGCAATTTCTTAGGAATTGAGTGGACATATTGCACCTAGAAGCAAATATAGGATATCTTGATTCAGATACAGAAGGAGGAAACCTTTTGTGACAGGCCACTATTTCTTATGGATTGAGCAGACATATTGCATTTTGAAGCAAATAATTGGTTTCTATGTAAAATAAAAAAATAGTACAGATTTGCAGCACACCTTTGAAGGCTTTAATGGATAGGCCATGGTTTCTGAAGGAGAGAGCAAGCACATTGCATCTGAAAATTAAAAAAGAAAACAAATATATTTTTTAGAAGACTAAAGATGGAAATATATTACAGATTTGCACCAGCCAGTGTGAACTGGCTTCACTTTCTGAGGGACTGAGTGTGCATATTACATCTGGAAATACAAAGTCAGTGTCATGATTGAGAGACTGATAAGTGAAAAATTTTACAGTTTTGCACCATGGATATAAAGCCTATATGGTCAGACCTAATGAGTGGGCTTATTGCATTTGGAAATAAAGAAAATAAGTGTCTTGCTTCAGAGATATATACTGAGTATTACACAACTATTTCCATTCCAAACTAGAAATGTGGGTAAATGTTGGATACTGTTTATTGAGCAACACAAATGTTGGATACTGATCGACACAGGCTTTTTGGACTGTTTCCTGAGCAGCTAGGGTGGTTAGCACCATAACGTAGAGACTAGGCTTATTTGACTTTTGTATATTAGTTTGTAGCAACTACTCCCATGCTGTTCTATGGTTTACACAACTGTAGCACCCCCTACAGTTGCTAGAGTAAGTTTGATAGTGTAGGTCACTGTTTCTCAATTCCAGTACCTCAAGGTGTACCAACAGGTCATGTTTTCAGGCTTTCCATTATTTTGCACAGGTCATTTGATCGGTTTCACTGCCTTAGTAATTACCACAGCTGTTTCATCTGAGGGAAATCCTGAAAATGTGCCCTGTTGGTGCGCCTTGAGGACTGGAATTGAGAAACGCTGGTGTAGTTAAATTGTTCAGGCTTGGCTGGCAGTCAAGCCTGTGTGTTTTTCTGGATCAGGGTTTCAGCAACTCAGGGAGGGCTGGATGACTCATAGGCAGCGACTCTGACTAAGCGACATGTAGTTCGTGCAACGTCTTAATCTTTGCCCATCCGATGTCTGTTTCCGTGTACTTTTCTGCACACTGATGTATTTGGTGGACTTTAAATGAATCAATTTCTTCAAGTTCTTCATCCTGAGTGTGGTCATCCCTTTTGCTTGTCATCTCTGAAACCTCCCCCTACTTCTAGAATCTTGGAGAAGATTATAGAAGGATGGGAGTGGAGGTAAGGAGAAGCCGTCTGGAACATTCATAAGGGCCCTGACCAATCCCCAACAGAGGGTTAGCAGGGGGCCAGCTCCCTCATATATTCAGAGTCAGCCCAGCTGGGGAGTTCAGATGGAAGATAGATATGGAGTGTTAGCTGTCGGAGGCCTTTGAGAGTAACCCCCTAGTCGGAGGGGGGGGGGGTGAAATCAGGCCTGGGATCGAATGCAGAAGGGACCCTCTTAATGACACATAGGAGGATCCTGACCAGGAGGCACTGGAGCAAGGAGAAGGACAGCAGGAGGACACTGCTGGGCAAATCTCCTGGGAGGAAGACAGCCGGCTGGCTGGTGAGTGAGACATAGTCGGGAGGACTGAGAGGCAGCCTGAGAGGACTGGGTGAGAGCAGTCTGGAATGGATGCAGAGTCAGTCTGGGAAGACTGTAGTGGAAGAGTCAAGAGGACTGTGGAATAGGACAGCTGCAGCCAGGTGGGCTGGCAGTGCCTGAAGAGGTGGTACTGGGAGCAATAGCTATAGAGGACAGCTAGGCACTAGGATTTTTCTACCCCAAAGGGGCCCATAGTCCCTGCCTGTAAAGGGCTTTTGCCACCAACCTAACAGTGCCAGCTGGTCCTGGGAGATGTAGTTCTACAAGCAAGTGATGTGCAGGAGGTAGAGCGGAGTGTAAATAGCCCTTGTATAGTTTTGTCCCTGGAAATCATTTAATAAAGTGGGCATCCCATATTCCCCATCCCCATCCAAGTTTAATCTCCTAATAAAAATACAAAAACAAAGTTGAATGGACTGGTCCCTGACTTAACCTAATCACCAGCGGCTCCTACGGGGGCAGTACTACATTGGGGAGTGTCGTCTGGGATATCTTCCCATGAGTAACCTGCCAGTCGTTGTCTCTAGCAATGGGAATTCCAAACGAGCCAGATACTGCACTTCGATAGGAGCACTACAGGAGTTAAAAAAAGGGAAAAGGGCTTAAGTGTTCTGCCCATTTGTAGCTGTTACTCAAACTTCAAGTGCCGTTGCCCATAGTAACCAGTGAGAGCTGCCATGGAAACTATCGATACCTTGCTTACCCAGTTGCCTCAACCACAGCTGGGATGGACATTTGTACTCAAACCTGCTTTTCAGTGAACTTTTACCATGAGCTGTCACCCGTGGTAACTACCCCCATGGATTACAAATATGTCCAACGCTGGACCAAGTGGCTTTATTCTTCAAAATCCTGCTATCTACAGTAAAGTGTGCATGGAGATATCTGCTGTTGCCCATGGTGATCAGGGTCAGTGGGTGTCTGCGGGAGGGACTGCTTATATCCTGCTAACTACAGTGAGATATGTGCTATAGACTTTATTGTTACTAAGGTCGGGCTCGGGCGGTTACGAACACGCCCGAGTCCATCCTTAATTGTTACCCATGGCAACCACAGTAAATGTTCGCTGCTGTCTGCTCCCAGTTGCTCGGGCACAATTATCATCATCATCAATACTACCGACTGGATCTGCAGTCAGGACTATGCACATTGCAGTCACGGAAGTCCCGGAAGGCCGGCGAGGGCCTTGGATCATCCGTGCAAGGTGGGGTTGAGTCTGAACCTGGCGACTCCCCTGTGAAGAACAGCGACATCGGGGAGGAAAGTTGGAGATCTGCCATGGCTTGTGGCCCGGTCAGGTAACTGTGAGTACTGCCCAGCAGGAACCAGACAATGCCGGTTGTGCCTATGTGTTCTGCCGATCCCACCTGGAAGAAGCCATTGCTGGAGGGAGCTGTGCCCTCAGGTGAACCAGGATGTGAGACAGGGCCATAGATTGGGGTTCACCCAGATTTCAGGCAGAATTTGGGCCCTTGGATGATAATTTGGTGGATTGATCATTGCATAGTAGCTTAGAGGAAGAGTGGGAGTTGGGGTGCTTCCAGGAACAGGAAGAGGTTCAGTCCAAGGTGTTAGATGAGCCAGATCCATCTGAAGGGACTGGAGGACCCGCAAAGACCCCAGTCAGTATCAGACAAACTTTCCACAACAGACCCTTAACCGTGCAGACCAGAACAGCTGGAATTCAAGCAGTGGGTAGTCAGTTCACCCACCACCTAGGTCCTTCCAGGCAAAGGGAAGCCAAGAGAGCTGCCCAGGGTTTTCAGATTCCAGCGGGAGGTTCAGCACAAGGCAGCTCTGGAGTTGGGTCTGGACTACCCTTATGTCTACGGTTGCCACCTTTTCTTCAAGCCAAACCTGAACACTTTAGTGGCGCATGGCACTGCGCTTTCTAATACTCAACCCTTTCAACTGAATGGGGCTGTGCTGCAAAAAACAGGTGACGAGGAGGCAACATAACGCATCTTCCCCACCTGTCAAATACGTCTAAAAAATGATCCACCATGGATCACTCTTCAGAGTGCCCTGCGACTCCATGTACACTTGTGGTTGGGAGACAGCAACAATTAGGCGGTTGAGCTGTGTTTTTCCTGCTACCCAACTGTTCCCCTTAAGTTGCAAAGACAGCAGAGGGGGAAGTACACATGCCGCAGCCAAAATGCTTTGCATCACGGTGCAGCAAAAATTGTCTCCACTGTTGGGTTCAGCGAGTAGTAATGCCGGCTGAATGCGGCCCATCCAAGTGAATGGGAGCTTCCCTCATCCACATGCAACACGTGATATAACGCCTCCTCACTGCCTGTCAAATGCCCTCTGAAGAAAGATCCAAAGTGGATTGCTCTTCAGAGGGCACCACATGTGTAAATGAGCCCTAAGGCTTTTCAGCCATTCCAGTACATTCTGTGAAATCAGCAGGGAACTGGGGACAGCCATAGGACTATTGCTGATTAATCTCTTATCTGCAGCAATTGCAAAAACAATTCTGCACAGTTGGGGGCCAGGGGAGGGAACAACACTATTTAACCCCCTGGGCTCAAGCGCTTGTCTCTTTTGGTGGCTGTGGGCCCCATCTGCTCAGCTGGTGGATGCGGGAGGAACATGACTAGTTAATGTTTATCAGGCACAAGGTCTTATCTTTATTCAGCAGCTCCGACAATTTAATCAGAGCCCCGACGTCCACTTCTATCCCATCCACTGGGGAATGTAATTGCTGGGAACCGCAGCACAAAGATTAGTCCGCCTGAACCCAAAAACCATCAAATGGTCAGAGTAATCTTTGTGCTGCGGTTCCCAGCAAATACATTACCCAGTGGATTGGTATAGAAGTGGACATTGGTAATCTGATTGTTGGAATTGCTGCATAAGGATAAGGACTGTGCCTGATAAACATTAACTAGTCATGTTCTTCCCCAGCCACCAGCTGATCAGATAGAGCCCAGAGCAACAGTCTGGCCTGGATTTAAAATGATTCAAAACCCCTACTGTCCAGGTAAATCCTGGACAGGTGGCAACCCTACTTAAGTCCCTCCTGACATCATGGACATTATTGAGGACTCCCAAGAGAGTGGGAGGATTACCTGGTGTGGGAGTATATGCATATCCCTAAGGCTGGGTTCACACTAGTCCGATTATCAGACCGACATTAGGAGTACAAGTTGCATTACGTCACAAAAACAATGATTCCCTATGAGAGCCGTCTTAACTGGTCCGACTTGTGTTTTTCAAAGTCGGACCGACTTTGAAAAAGGTTCCTGTACTACTTTTGTCCGACTTTGATCCTACTTTAGCCCATTGAAAGGCATTACAGTCGGATCAAAGTCGGATCAGTGTCTTCATACGATTTATGCTCTGGGGATATTGAAGGGGAACTCCACGCCAATTTTTTAAAAAAAATGGCATGGGGTCCCCCTCCAGGAGCATACCAGGCCCTTCGGTCTGGAATGGATTTTAAAGGGAATCCATGCGCCGAAAAACAGCTTGAGGTCCCCCCCAAAATCCATACCAAACCCTTATCCGAGCACGCAGCCCGACAAGCCAGGAAAGGGGGTGGGGATGAGCGAGCCCCCCCCCCCTGGACCATATCAGGTCACGTGCCTTCAACATGGGGAGTATGGGTGCTTTGGGGCAGGGGGGCTCTGCGCCCCCCATCCCAAAGTACCTTGTCCCCATGTTGATGAGGACAAGGGCCTATTCCCGACAACCCTTGCCGGTTACCTTTTGCCTGTCTTCTCCGCTGTCCTCTTCCCTCTGTTCTTCCTCTCTTCTTCTTCCCATGTTGACACGACGCAATCTCCTTCACGAGTGCCCTCTCCGCTGTGTGCTGTGCCTTATATTGGCATCACTGTGACATCACATGGGCTGGAGCCTCCGGATGATGTCAGCGGGTGGCCTCGCCCCATGCCAATATAAGACACAGCAAGTATCATTATAGGTTAGGTTTAAGTCCTTGTGCTATGATTAGGAGCTGCTGACGTCGTCACGAACGGACGCCTTCCTGGAGAGCTCCGCCGAAGCCAGGAACAAGCCGAGGGAATCCTTCCAAAGGAGAGAGGGGTGAGCCAAATAACCACCCCAGCATTACCATCCACCTCTCCAGCCACATTTTGAGCCCTAAATTGGGTGGATCGGCGGCCGGACCCCGCATCGCCGCAAATTGAGGCCGCGGCTTTTGCGGCCTACGGGTCCCGGAATGAACGGAGCAGCCCTTGAAGCCTGAGTCCGCCATCCACCTAGCCTACACCACATAGCACCCTCCTGGGCCCCTACCCTGCTTACTAGTGCAGAGTTTAACCTATACAAAAGACTTACACAGCCCCACTTTGATTGATTTGGGAGCCGCGAGGCCTAAGGTGCGGCCTAGCGAGCAGTTCCTGATAACAGCTCTCCAGGGCCCTGGAGGGCACCCAAAGGACTCCCACAGAGACCACCCACCTCTGGAGGGGACCAAAGGCATTATAGATCTGACAAAGACCCAGGGACCTAACTGGAAAACACAGTATTAAAATCAACGGCGGCCATTTTGGTACACCCCTCCCCTACCCATCTAACTAACTAAAGTAACCTACAGGGCCCCAGACCTCAAATCCTCCTCATTGCTCCTGCGGCTACACAACTGTTAATAAACGCACTAAAACCTAACAGATCCAGGAAAGTGACCTAGACGTGCTGAGCAATGGCTGCTTGAACTGCGCGCTCCAGCCGACAGAGAAAGCTATCTGCTGCTAACAGAGGCACATCATCCGAACGTCTAACCAGCAAAGATGGGGACATCATCCAGACCATCCTCAACCTCGAGATCGCGCTCCCCCAGGGATACTACAGACACCCACCCAGAACGTCCCGGCAATGTTTAGGACGCAGGGGGGCAATGCGGTGCACACACAAGGCCCACACCGCTCTAGTACTCCAGCGGCCCCAACAGTCCCTACTATGGGGGGAACACAAAGTGGAGGAGAAATCATCTTGACCTCAAGTCAGCAGCCCAGCCTGAATGACCTCAGGTCAGTAGCGGCGGACATTAAGGAAACATTGACGGCTGCCATTTCAGGCCTCCGCCTAGACATACAGGCAATGGCAGGGCGTGTACAGGAAGTGGAAAACACCTCAGCTCAACACTCTGGCATGCTCCGCAAGACCTATCATGCCCTGGACACCCACACACAACAACCGTGGCAGACGACATAACATCAGACTAAGGGGTCTCTTAGAGTTAGTCGAGGCAGACCAGCTACAACAAACGGTAGTGGCCATATTCAACAACCTACTTGACAGACCCTCCACCGCCCCTATAGCAATGGAACGTATACACCCCGTGCTCTTCGACCGAGGGGTAGAGACTCAGACCCACCCAGAGATGTAGTCTGTCACATCATCGACTATCAACTCAAAGAAGAGATTCTGAGAAAGGCACGCAACAAAACACAAATATCCCATAATGGTTCGACACTTCAGCTTTTCCAGGATCTCTCCAACATAACACTACAGAGAAGAAGGGAACTTCGCCCCCTCCTGGAGGTTCTGCGTGAAAAAGGAATTCACTATAAATGGAAGTTCCCCTTTTGCCTCTCTGCCACGTCACAGGGCCGCACCGCACTACTGAAGGTACCAGAAGACCTCAGACACTTCTGCGAGACCTTGGATATCCCTATAATAGCCTTACCCGAACGGTACGCAGATTTTCAACCCATAGGGACCAAGACGCTGCAAATCGGAGCTGAACCTATGGACACTGATGAACATCGACAGAGAAGACATCGTTCTGCATCTCCGGAGAGGGCACAGGGAGGCCACACAAAGCGCACCATACAGAGCCAGCTCAACCAAGGCACCGCAGTCACGCTCGGTGAAACCGCTGAAACAAACCTCCAAGGGATACACCTCTAGATAAGTAAGAAGTTTCTCTGTATCTTATCCTTGTTATGCATGTTCTGACTGTTGCAGTTCACAACTCTCCCACCGATCAAGCCTTGTCAAGAGACACGCAACATAACCGGAATGCAATAAGGGCAGTGTACCGACATAACTGAATCCAAGGCCATCTGCAATCCAACAATAACCAAATAACCATCGACTCCACGATGCATACCTAGCTCATCCACAGAAGGCACACTAACGCCTGGTATCATTTCAAATTACTGAACTACACACTGAGACAAAACCTCAGGTTTAAACGTTCTATACAGACACCAACAAACCGTATTGATCTCCATACTGAAAACTCTACCGGACACTGGGCCTTACAACACACAACAGTGACCATGCAGCGCCCAAACCTCAGCCCGCATCAACGCACGAGGTGGCAAAGTCAGATTGCCATCACCCCAAGGAGCATCAAAGACACCAGACACTAGGGAGGTTACCACACCTACCATCAAAGACATCTCCATGCAGCCATGAACAATCATGCTCCTCAGCTCTATGCCACACATCCTACCATCTGTTGAAAACCATATATGGTTCAGAACGCACAAGCCAGAAATCGCCCATCAAAGGCTGAATGCATGGACACTCCGGGCACCCAATATAGGACAAAGTGGACATACAGCAGTGCAGTGCTGGCCTACTCAAAAGGGGAAATAGTATGCTTGACTACCCTAAAATTGGATCCTGATGATGGGCCACAGGAATACCCAGAGCCACAAACCTACCTGGTCAGCCATTTCTCCACGGGAGAGACTAAAACTGGTAACTCCAATACTCTACGACTACAATTGTATGGGTTTGTATATGCATACACTGTCGCCAATGTATCTTTATTGCTTATACGGTTATGCTTTAAGGTGGGAAGTTGAACTTATATTTGATTGTTTATAATATATTACTATCACTAGCCCATGGTTAGGGCAAGGTTCATGTTTATGTAATGTTAGTAAGCTTCATGAAACTCGTTACTTCACACTGGCCTATGGCCACCATGGATGTACTCATCATATGGTACCGACACAGACCACATATAGACAACCTTAAGCTGGCATCTAGAACCTGCACACCAATATTCCATTTAACCATGAATACGGTTTAATCCTCACATGATCACAGAATGTATCCCACCTCCGCGTAGAACACCACCCTATGATTCAAACACCCCATCCTGAATCAGCAATTCACCAACCAGCCTCACCAACATTCACAATGTCACTAGTCTCTGTCAGGCGGGTCACAACCTCACCTATAGTGACACCTATCCAACACCTAAGTTGGAGTCCCGCACTCCCAGAGCGGTTTCTACTGAATCACATTACTTGATTAAACAGGAACCCTCACCGCTACTCCCATTGGACAAGGCTAAAACAGTTTACTGTTAGCCACAACTGACAAGCAGGCACTTGTCAATAGCCAGTGGAAATATCAAGACAAAACTAAACTTTCACCTGAACAACAACACATACAGACATACTCTGCCTTCAGAGTAAGTAGTAACACCCCCCCATCACTTGCCGACACTTATTTGGCATTGTGAGAACAGCGCACACCGCATAGCATTCCCTACAAACCCTCAGTAAAACCCACCTCAACACATTACTCACGGCCAAACCACTTCGACACACTACACACGACCTGCAAGATGGCCTACTTTGCGTTGAGAAGAAACCCCATGCTAATCTCACACAATGTTCGGGGCCTCAACTCACCTGAAAAAAAAATGAACCCCAAATTTTCATTTCTCCAAGAAACCCACTTTAAATCAGACAAAATACCCAAACTATATGACAAACATTACCAAGTGGCTTACCATGCGACAAGTCCCCTTCAAAAAAATAAAGGAGTATCTATACTATTTCACAAACATGCAGAATTTGTAATGACTCAACAACTGCAAGACCCATCAGGGAGATATTTATTCTTAAAAGGGACCTGGCGAAACACCCCTGTGACACTAGCCAATTTTTATTTCCCCAACACTGGACACCTCACCTTCTGTAGGCATTTAATCACAGAACTGAAAAGTTTTGCAAAAGGTTGCATCATCTTAGGAGGGGATTTCAACATCCCCATAAACCCCCTACAAGACACCTCCAACAGGAAATCCAGTATCACCTTTAAAATTCTAAAAGGCATTAAAATCCAATTAAACTCCTTGGCTCTAGTAGATTCATGGCGCCTGATGCATCCCAAAGACAGGGATTACACTTATTACTCTACTGTGCACAAAAAACACACCAGAATAGACTACATTTTCCTTTCGCAAAAGGACCTACCACACCTTATCTCAGCAGACATCGGCATAAAAACCTTTTCTGACCATGCTCCAATAGCCATTACCTTACACAAACGTACACAGCTAGCCAAACCTCACAACTGGAGACTGAACCCCTTGCTCTTAACGAACCCAGAATCCTTCAAACACATAGAAGATAACATAAAGTCTTACTTTGAGCTGAACTCTTCAGAAGAGATGTCGCCACTTACCATCTGGGAGGCACATAAATGTGTTGTAAGGGGCGAACTCATCCGCATAGGGGCACAAAGGAAAAAAGATCATGCAAAAGCTGTCACAACGATGGCCCAGAAAATTGCCTCCCTTGAAACTCGCCACAAACAATCAACCGTTCAACAAGCCATGCCAGAACTAATGGACCTGCGAGAAAAACTGAATTCGCTGCTAAATCTCAAAGCAAAACGAATATTATTCCTCAAAAAAGGCTTTTATTATGAGCACGGAGACAAGGGGGGCAAGTTCCTGGCGAGAGCTATAAAAACATTAGAACATTCCTCCACCATAACATTAGTGAAGAACAAGGAAGGTACATTGGTACACAGAAGTGACCAGATAGCATCAGCTTTCCAATCATACTATGCTAAACTCTATAACATACCAAAACCACCAATGCAGGCAGACAACAAAGAGAATAGAGAACAAGTGCTTAACTCTTATTTACAAGAAAGAGGTATGCCAACACTCTCAACTGAGAAAGCTGATGCATTAGAAGAACCCATCACCTCCGATGAGCTCTCAGTAGCTATCAAAAATATGAAACCTAACAAAAGCCCAGGCCCAGACGGCTTCACAGCCCACTACTATAAATCATTTACAACACTCCTAACAACACCCCTTTTAAAAATGTTTGAACACCTGAAACAACCCCAAAATATACCAGACACCTTCACCATGGCACACATAGCCTTAATCCACAAACCTGGAAAAGACCACTCGGAATGCGCCAACTATAGGCCAATTTCACTATTAAACATTGACACAAAAATACTAGCAAAAATCATCGCAACCCGCCTCTGTGGCCACCTACAAAAGCTTATTGGTCCTGAACAAGTAGGGTTCATGCCAGCCCATGAATCCAGAGACAATGTCATCAAAACCCTAAACCTGATCAATAGCACTTACAGGGAAAAGATAGAAGGCCTTCTCCTATCCACAGACGCGGAGAAGGCCTTTGACAGAGTAGCCTGGGACTACCTCTTCAAAACCTGCACTCACATTGGACTGAAACCTCACATGCTAGCCTGGATCAAAACCCTCTACCAGAAACCACGGGCAAGACTCAAGGTTAATGGCACTTTATCAGACACAGTACACATTCAGAATGGCACCAGGCAGGGTTGTCCCCTGTCACCCTTACTGTTCATCTTGACCCTGGAGCCATTCATAAGAATGGTTAACAACAACCCTGACATCAAAGGCTTCAAAGTCCATACAACAACCTATAAAGTAGCGGCCTACGCAGATGATCTGCTCTTCTTCATCATTAACCCACACATCTCCAAACCTTACCTCAGAATTCCAAAAATATGGCCAAATATCGAATATGAAGATCAATTATGACAAATCAGAAGCCATGAATTTAACTATCCCCGCCAATACACTGACGTTAATCCAAAACACCTCCCCATTCAAGTGGCAGACGTCATCACTTAAATACCTTGGAGGGCATCTCACCCCCGCCATCACTAATATCTACACAGCAAACCACAAAAAATGCTATTAGCAACCATAAAACAAGACCTGAAGCAGTGGGCTTCACAACCATTCTTGTGGTTTGGTAGGGCGGCAATCACAAAAATGACCATACTCCCGAAAATTCTATACTACTTTCACACCTTGCCCATTAAATTGCCCCAAATATTTTTTAAGCAACTTAATCACATATTAAAATCTTTCATTTGGGCAGGGCGCAAATCGAGACTTAGCCTCACCCAACTCGCAAAAACAAAACCTAGCGGGGGAATAGGACTGCCCAACTTCAGACTTTACTATTACGCCACACATCTAGCAAAAATAGCTGACTGGAACTGCCACAAAGAAAATAAAGACTGGGTTAATCTAGAAAATTAACTTTCACCACTACCCCTACAATTCCTGCCTTTGACACAGTTACGAGCACTCCCAAATAACATTAAACACAATCCCCTGTGGGGGCTTCACTTGACGTCGCACAAAAGGTCTTTAAGGACCTCAAAATATCGTCAGTGCTGGGACCACTAACGCCAATATGAGCAAACCCAGATTTCCCACCAGGTATGGCCCATGATCACTTCCCATTGGTGGATGGGAAAACTCCCCTACTTGTGACACACTGTCTCGCCAACAACAAAATCAAAACATATGACAACATTGTCACACAATATGACTCTGAGCATCCTATCCCCTTCTGGTCATACCGTCAACTACATAACTTCCTCTCGAGGATAAACAACCCCAACTTACACAGAGCCCTCTCACCATATGAAGCTATCAGCCTCACTGGGGAACCAATAAGAAAGACGACCTCATTGATTTATACATGGCTTTTAGAAACCGAAAGTCACAACCCCACGTCTGCACAAAAAGCTTGGGAAAAAGAACTAGGAACCAAATTCACAGAGGCGCAATGGCAAAGAGCGAATATCTTTGCACACAAGTGCTAAATGAGCACAAGGATTCAAGAGATGTCCTACAAACTACTGACCCACTGGTACACCTCACCCTCCAAACTTAAAAAGTGGTATCCAGGAACTTCAGATACATGCTGGAGATGCGGTCAAACTACAGGCACAATGCTACACATAGGGTGGGAGTGTTCTATAATCAAACCCTATTGGGACAAAGTCAAAGAACTCATAACTCACATTACAGACAACACCATAAGTCTAGATTCAGCCTGCTGCCTGTTACACATCTCTAACAGCACCATCAAAGAATATAAACGCTCTTTGACTAGACACCTCCTCAACGCCGCTAAATTGGCGAATGTCTCAAGGAAGTAGACACAATCTACCTACTCGAGGAAACCACCACCATAGTCCAAGAGTCCTTTGAGAAATTCCACAACCTATGGTCCCCCTGGACCATCTTCCGTTACTCGGACAGATATTCTCAATTAACGAGTGGGTACACACACCCTCCTACTCTCCCTTGAAACAACCTTCCATGAGCAATAAACCCCCGAGACCCAGCCCAACACCATAGGGAATGCCGGCCAGCACCCCGTCCCGGAAATTTCCAGGTTCAAATAAACACAGACAGGAAAACACACACACACATTCACAGGCCCACGAACATTGGCACCCAGCTTAAAACAGCACATGCACAACAACTAACACACCATATAGCTCAATACCAAAACTCTATGTCCTACAAAAGGTAGTCTACACACCCAGTAGACAATGTGGAGGTAAAATGAAAAGAGCCCATGGTGGGGAGGGGGATGGGGCTTCCCCGGATCCCTAGGGAGTGACACAGTTAGATCCCAACTGGGGTGTCTGGGAACCGGGGGGTACCTACCCCTTCCACCCCAAACTGACAACATACTACTCTACATGTACAGCGATGAAAAGGTGAAAAAAAAGTTAACTAACTGAACGGCAATAGATAACTCATGTACAACACCCCGAACACAGTGATTAGCGGCTATGTACACTTAACGTAATGTTTGACTGCCTTATCTGTACATCTATTTCATGATTATAACATCTTATGTCGTCTGTATGTTCAATGCAATACTTTAATAAACTTTATTGTTGAAAAAAAAAAGTCCTTGTGCTATTCCTTCCATGTGCCCCTTGGCTACCCTCTGCTTATTTGTTCCTTTATCTAGAGTGTTTCGGCAGATGACTCTGGCAGTTCAGTCTCTGTTGTTGCTTCGGGTCCTAAACTTGATTCTATAGGTCCCTCAGAAGCCTCCATTTGAGAACAATAACATTGTGCCTTTACTACATTATCTCCAAAGGTTGCCTTCCTGGTTGCTTTCACTTCGGTGCTCCGAGTGTTGGAGTTAGCCGACTTGTTCGGTACACCCCCCTACCTAGTTCTCTCCAGGGATAAGGTGGCTCTTCCTGCTGTAGGTGGTATCTGATCTCACCTGAACAAGGACTCCATCCTACCTTCCTTGTGTCCATGTCCTTCACACCCATTGATGGCTGTGCTGTCTTCCTTGGATGTGGTCTGGGTGGTTTGTATGTGCCTATCTGCAACAGCCTCCTTCCAGAGGTCAGATCTCTCTTTGGGCTCACAGATGGTCCAGGAAAAGGCCTAGCGGCCTCCTCTGCTACTGTGTCCTGTTGGATTCAGCAGTTGACTGTTATGGTGTATGCTATTGAGGGTCGGGTTTTTCCCCTTCCACCTTGTGGTACACAGCACCGGGGCAATTAGTGCTTTCTGGGCGTTTTGACCTCAGGTGCCTGTGTCTCAGGTTTGCAGGAGGCTTTCTGGTCCTCTATGCGCACCCTTAAAATATATAAGTATTTCAATATATTTTCCAAGTTTATGTGTTTGTATCTTTGGATGCTTGTTTTGGCTGCAAGGTTTGCAGGCTGCTGTTTAAGATTCCTTGTGTTTGGTTTGCCTCCCATTCTTGAGACACTACTTTGGGTTGTCCCAATGGTCAATAATCAGAATAGCAGTGTCTGTCAATGAACTAAGAGAAATGGATTTTGCGGTGAGTAACAAAAAATCCCATTTTTTTTAATATATCATATTTGTTTTGTCCATGTAACATATTGAAATGATTGAAAAAATATTCCACAAGAAGAAAAGAGGATATTTTGATTATAATTGGCCCCTGGGGTCATTTGTAGCTATCTTGCATATTCCCTACGGCTTCATAATGAGATGTCAAAAACTATAAAATGTGACAACTTGGTGCATCTTTTTACTTAATGACAGCTGACACCAGGATACAAGTCTAGGTTTATTTGCGTCTTTACATATTGTGGCCAGGAGTTGGGTGAAAATCATGGACTAGAAAGAGTTAAAGGCTAAGATTGTCAGCATGGTATGTTTACACCCTGTGTTTTCTTACAATGCTGAGCTGTTATGGACCCTGATAAAAATGTGAATTTATTTATATGTAAAATGTGTCTTTATTATTTTGTTGTTATGGCTAACCGTTTTAAGAACTTCAAATTGCATTTGAATGCTGTATTATAGTTTAAGATTTTTTTTTATTAAACGTTATATAACATATTTTACTTTTATACATGTAATAATTCAGTTTTGACCACTTTGATCTTTGGTACACAGATACCAATTTAATTCCTCATGTTCTGAGAGTGGGCAGAATAATTCAGATATTTTTTTTTATGCAGCAGTGACCAACTGTACATCCAGAACCATTTGTTTTAATAATAACACATGCTAATTATAGACCCATTCATCCAACTGTCCTTTCAGAGCCTCTGGTTTATAGACCAGATACATTCTAAATATAAAGCCATTTATCCAACTGTCCATCCAGAGCCTCTGGTTTATAGACCGGATGCATCCTAAATATAGAACCATTTATCCAACTGTACATCCAGAGCCTCTGGTTTATAGACCAGATACATCCTAAATATAGAGCCAATTATACAACTGCCCATCCAGAGCCTCTGGTTTATAGACCAGATACATCCTAAATATAGAGCCAATTATACAACTGTCCACCCAGAGCCCTTGGTTTATAGACCGGATACATCCTAAATATAAAGCAATTTATACAAATGTCCATTCAGAGCCTCTGGTTTATAGACTGGATACATCCTAAATATAGAGCCATTTATCCAACTGCCCATCCAGGGCCTCTGCTTTATAGACCAGATACATCCTAAATATGGAGCCATTTATCCAACTGTCCATCCAGAGCCTCTGGTTTATAGACCGGATGCATCCTAAATATAAATAAAGCCATTTATCCAACTGTCCACCCAAAGATGTTGGTTTATATACCAGATACATCCTAAATACAGAGCCATTTATCCAACTGTACATCCAGAGCATTTGGTTTATAGACCAGATACATCCTAAATATAGAACCATTTATCCAACTGTCCATCTTGAGCCTCTGGTTTATTATATGCTGTATATACAGTATAGCTTAAACCTAGGGCCATTTATCCAAATTGCATTTAACCATATTCTGATTTAAGCTATGATCAATGCAGACATGAAGACCATGCATTTTATGAGGTAAGGCTTTGGGAGTGATGAGACAGTGTAGCTGGGCCAAAAGGAACCACATTGTTTTCCAATAAGGTACAATCGTAAGTACATTATTGCTGTATATTACCTATATTGTTATCGGAATAGAACAACACAAATAATTTGGTCCTAACTTTACTATATTTAGTGTACTTTGCAGCCAGATGTGCATCTTTACAGCACAGATTAAACTTAATTAGGAAAAAATATCTGCACTTCTAAGTCTCCAGCTTGTTAGTTTATAAGACCTTCATTATCAAAAATAATGGAAGACAACAAGCTGGAAACAGATGGATCCATAGATGTATAGTCTATACCAGCCGTTTAATAAACACAACAAGATAAGGCTATTGTTATATCCATTATATGTCGTTATTACATGAATGCTAACATGGAATAACCTTTTGTTACACCAAGGAAAACCGGGTCGATGTGACAGAGTAGTGAGGGTTTCGGAATGGAGTATTTTACGTACCAGAAGTACAGACGTAACTAGTATCGAATTTAGTCTTATACCAATTTACGTTAAACCTATTTACCGGGATCCAAATTCGATATGACATATATGTCGTATATTATTTGGTCTCCGAGTTCTACCTGTCAACCTA
>BLSH010150336.1:223512-241680 GCA_018402905.1 Glandirana rugosa | reverse complement strand
TAATTTATTTTCCCTATCCCCCTTTTTTTGTAGGGCACTTGCCCTAGTTTGAAGATGATTTTAGAACAGTTATATGGCTTCTACCGTTAATTAATACTTTTCAGACACAGTTTGAAGATGATCCACATTCACCTCCATTTTTGCTTTTTTTATGTTTTTATTTTTTTAAAAATATTTACAGTTATTTCCCTGTCCCCATTTTTTTGTAGGGCACTTGCCCTACCCTTACCCCCATTTTACTTCCTTTTGCAGCCCTCTGGGGCTTTCCAGGACTTTCCTACAGCCATTTTTGTGCCTAAAAGTTCGGGTCCCCATTGATTTCAATGGGGTTCGTTGTCCGTGCGATCGTTCGGGTTCCGTCCGGACCCGGACCCGGACTTTGTCACGAAGTTCGGACGGACCAGCAGAACCCGAACTTCCAGGTGTTCGCTCAACTCTATCCGTCCCTCAAAGCAGTAGACTCTACCTAGTCCAGTCAGATCGTTCTGTAATGCTGGATGAGATCTGCAATCTGTCCCTAAAAGCAGTAGTAGTAGTAATCTCTACCTATCTATCTATCTGCAATCTGTCCCTCACAGCACCGGCAGCATCCTCTCCCTACACTACCCAGAGAGCATATGAGATGCAGCACTAAGTGACTCCAGCTTATAAAGAGGCTGGGTCACATGATGCACTAGCCAATCACAGCCATGCCATTAATAGGCATGGCTGTGATGGCTTCTAAGGGCAAACCAGTGAAACGCTTGTTGATTGGCTGCCCTGCAGCTATTCAACATGCGTGATCAAATACCCGAACCCAGAACCCCAACCCAAACTTTTTTTTAAATGTCTGGGTTCGGGTCCGGGTCACAGACACCCCAAAGTTCAGTACGGACCCGAACTTTACAGTTCGGGTTCGCTCAACTCTAATCTTAACCTATTTGTAACCAGGGACCACTGATGCCTTAGTGTCCAGGCCATATTAATCAGTTTCTTCATGTGCCAGCTAAAGTAACAATAACTCTATGGGGTCTATTTATTGATGTTTTCACCTAAGATTTTCAATTTTTTTTTAAATTGAAGCTTAGGTAAAATATGTAATCTTGGGCGAAATTTGTGGGACTCTTCTGAAAACCCCAAGTTAAAGCTTCATGAACGTTCTGGGTTGGCCTGGGCTAGATCTTAGAAGTAAACTCCTGTCTCCAGTGATCAGAAGTAGAGCTTATGAAAAAGAGGAGAGAGTCACATGCTTCCCAGTACAGAGGCTTGCTGTATAAGTGCCAGGTATTTTAGGAAAGGGTTTGGGTTGTCAAGCAAATATGTTGCATTACCATTAAAATGGACAACTCAACAACTCAAAAAGTGAAATATGGCTGCTATAGGGAACATTTAATGGTTTCAATTATCCCTAAGCAATAACTTAAAAATGTACATTTTGTCTGGAATCCATCTAGATGAATTCCCATGCATGTCCTGGTATGTGAAGTTGCCTAGGCACTCCTGTGCTTACAATCTCATAGCTGTATATTCGAAGTGTGAGATCTAAGGCGCTGACTGGTACCTTCAGGAGAATTGGAGTAAGTTTGATGAGGTCACTTCTATGCTGCTCAGAGTTTTCTTTGCTGGAGGCTCTGACATGAGGAAGGAAAGCCCAAGATGGTCACCTCCACACACCAACACACTGCAGAATAAGTAATAAAACCATAATGGGAAACAATACCTGCTGCAGGGACACAACAGGCAATACAGGCAACTTATCTTCAGAGTTTAATTCCTCTGTTATTAAAGCCAGCAATATTAAAGCAATTCATCCGTCCCCACGGTGCACACAGCTTCTAAATCTTCTTTTTATAATAAAATACTTTTGCTATATACCTTTTTTTCATCTGTATATTGCAGTCAGGTGATAAACTGCAAGTAGCCAGGGCTTCCACAGTGTTCAAATAAGAGGAGTTTTCACTCTCTAATGATGAAACCTCCTTTGCATCAGTGACACTTCACCCACAATCTGGCCAGAGCTGGATGGCGCTTTGCCAATGCTTTGCCAATGACATGCTCAGTTCACAAATAAACAATCACTGCCTCTAGAAATGCACTGTAGTCTGTGTCCATGTGAAACAGGGAGATTGAACAGAGCATGTGCAACCTTTCCACCCTGCCTGCATGTAGTATAGTATAGTAGAGTCTAATATAGTAGACAGGGCAAGAAGGAAGTATCTGGCCATACAGGATCAAAGAGCCTTTTTACACAATGCAGAGGATTAACCCCTTAAGTTACACAGTGAGTATAACAAGCATGCTATTCTGCATATACAGACCAATTTTACTGTTGTGGGTAGTAACACTTTAACCACTTGACCCCCAGAAAGTTTTACCCCCTTCGTGACCAGGACATTTTTTTAACTTTTTTACTTTAACTGGCAATTGTGCGATCATGCAATGCTGTACCCAAATGAAATTTATATGATTTGTGCACACAAATAGAGCTTTCTTTTGGTGGTATTTGATCACCACTGTTTTTTTTATGATTGGTGATAGTCATCACATGATACCCTGGCCACTCTCAGCGGCTGAGCACCAAGCACTTTGATCCTTTGTGTCCGCCGGATCATGCCGCTGTGCTCCCCAGGGGGCGCACCAGTGTGCATTGGTACTGCACATAAGGGTGCATCACGGTGCCTGGGGATGCCATCCACCAGTAGTAAATGTACTTCTGGTGGTCAGCAAGTGGTTAACAAAATCTCCTTGGAGGACTGTTTAAATAGAGTGGAGGGGCCAATTTTATTTGGGAAGTGACAAACACAACAAAGCCTTCCATGTATCTTTTATTTTATAACAATACTCATTACAGATGTCTGTTATCATTATTTAGTGGTTACTTTCTATTCTGTACATACTTATGTTTGCTACCTGTAATATCTTCCAACAGGCCACGTGTGGGCAGAATAAAACAATGGTGAAGGAGTTTTTTCTTGTGGGCTTCGGTCATCTCCAACACATAAACAATGTTATCTTTGTTGTGTTCCTCATTGTATATCTGACCACAATAATAGGGAACATGTTAATTATGACCTTGATATCTACTAGTCCGAGACTCCATACTCCAATGTACTTCTTTATTTGTAACCTATCTGCCTGTGAAATATTTATTACCACTACGATCATGCCAAACATGCTGTACATTTTATTGGGGAATGGTGGCTTCATGTCATTCTATGGTTGTATCACTCAACACTACCTGGGAGCTTCATCAGGTACAGTGGAGGGCCTTCTCTTAATGGTTATGGCTTACGACAGGCATTTGGCTATTTGCAACCCTCTGAGATATTCTTCCATCATGAACTTCAACACTCGCAACCATCTGGTGGCTTGGGCTTGGGCGGTTGGATTTACAGTGATGTCCACATTGACAATTACGATATGTCACCTACAGTTCTGTGGTTTGAATACCATTGACCACCTCTTTTGTGATCTGGCTCCACTTCTACAGCTGTCCACATCAGAAACATCATTGATAGAGATGGAAGTTCTGTTCATAACCATGTTTCTGAGCATCATCCCATTTATCTTAATCATTGTGAGCTATATCTCTATATTTTCCACCATCCTGAGAATTTCCTCACGGTCTGGACGACAGAAAACCTTCTCCACATGCAGTTCACATCTAGCTTCTGTCTCTATGTATTGTGGATCAGTATTTATTACTTATATGGTTCCTTCTCAGCAAAATTTGCCAAAGATAAACACGGTGCTCTCTTTGTTATACACGGTTGTGATTCCTCTTCTTAATCCAATTATTTATAGCTTAAGAAATAAGGATATTATGGATTGTTTTAGGCAATACTTTAAGTTCATTAGTGTAGGATAGCCACATATTATATATAAGTAGCTCTCAATCCAGCAGGAGCCTGTGGGTTTAGGGTCCCTAGGGGCTTTTCCCATAGTTTCAACCAGAGCCAGGCACACAGTTACAGTCACTCCTTAGGCTCAATGAACAGTCTAGGAGTATGCATTTCTGATGCTTTATTGTAGAACTTGATCTTAGGTAGCAGTAGGGTAGCTGTGGGATACCCCAGTAACTCTAATAGCAACCAGAGGACACCAATTTTCCCTCTAATAGTGTGAGCAGAGTGCTTACATGAGCAGTTATTGGATGGAGTTATACCAGGATACCGGGTACAATGTCCTCTTTTGGAGCAATGCTGACTCTAGCACTACAAGGGATAGCAGCAACACACAGTCTCTATTATCTCTCTCTTCAGTCTGTATTCACTAATGTCCTTGGATAGTTGGATACCTCTTTCCAATATCTTCCAGACACCTTTGCCAGTGATGCCAGACCAGATCCCCAGACGAAAGTCACTCAGTTAGCTCTGGCAACTTTTAGCAGAATAGGCTCCCCAGTTACCTTTGCTTAGGCCCCGATGGACAGCAGACACATGGCAAGCCTGCTCAGGAGGGCAGCAGCCCTCCAGTCCGGTATCTCTTCCTCTGGGAAAAGAGACCTCTGCTCCATGTCTCAAAGCTTTTAAGCTCTTTTCCAGCCATCATCTAGGCAACACTCCCCAGGGATTGGCCACGGCTGCATAAAAATGTATCTGCTGATTTGACTCTCCGAGCCCACTATCTTCTCAAACCTTTCCAGACAGAAACATTTGTATTAACCTAAGTGCATCTAAACCCAAGATCTAAAATTGTAATAAATCAAACTTACCAGTCCTGGGATGTGATAGCTGCATTAGTGTTCTTTTCTTCTTTTCAACTTTGCGATCCCACCCTTGGTGGCAACAACAGCAATAAAGTGTTTATGCAATAACTGGCATTAAGTCTATCACATCGCTATGGAGGAATTTATGGCCCACTGCTCTTTGTAGAATTGTTTTGATTCAGCCACATTGGAGAGTTTTCCAGCATGAACAGTCTGTTTAATGTCATGCCACAGGATCTCAGTAGGAGACTTTGACTAGGCCACTCCAAAACCTTTATTTTGTTTTTTTTTAGCCATTCAAAGGTGGACTTGTTGGTGTGTTTTGGATCATTGTCCTGCTGCATAACCCAAGTGCACTTGAGCTTGAGGTCAGGAACTGATGGCCGGGCATTCTCCTTCAGGATTTTCTGGTGGAGTGCAGAATTCATGGTTCCATCATTTTTGGCACGTCGTCCAGGACCTGAAGCTGCAAAGCAGCCCAGAATGACACTACCGCCACCATGTGTGACTGTTGGTATGATGTTCTTTTTATGAAATGCTGTGCTAGTTTTATGCCATATGGAACGGGACATGCACCTTCCAAATACTTTTGTCTCATCAGTCCACAGAATATTTGTCCAAAAGTCATGGGGATAATCAAAATGTTTTCTGGCAAATGTGAGATGAGCCTATTTTTTTTGCTCATCATTGGCTCTCGTCTTGGAACTCTCCCATTGATGCCATTTTTGCCCAGTTCCTTTCTGAGGCAAGTGAGGCCTGCAGTTTTTTAGATGTTCGGGGTTCTTTTATGACTTCCTGGATGAGTTGTTATTGTGCTCTTGGAGTAATTTTTGTCGGCCAGCGACTCCTGGGAAGGTTCACCACTGTTCCAAGTTTTCTCCATTTGTGGATAATTGCTCTCGGCGTGGTTCTCTGGAGTCCAAAAGAAATTACTTTGTAACCCTTTCCAGACCGATGCATGTCAAAAACTTTGTTTCTCAATTGTTCTTTAGATGATGACAACATGATGTGTTGTTTTTTGAAATCTTTTAGCATGCCTCACTTTGCCAGACAGTCTCTATTTATGTGATTTCTTGATTCAAAGGTCTGGTAGTAATCATGCATGGGTTTGGCAAGTGAAATGTAACTCAGCTTTCCAAATAATGTGGTTAATCACAGTTCATTCATGATTTAGGAAGGGGGGCAAATACTTTTCGGGGCACTGTATTTCCTAGAGTAACAACTCTAATTTCCGATACTGAGAAACAGCATTGTCACCCTAACATAGGAAGTGTGTTGTGACTAAAGAACACCTCCCCTGTCCCTCATCTCTATAGAGGTAAATGTTTTGTAGTTCATAGAGGTGAATTGGGCAGGGCTGATACCATTGCTTGAGATTTCAAAGCAGAAGAATCAGAGTGTATAGCAACATGTAAGCTTGCTGGATTTCTGGCAGGATCAAAAAGTTTTGTTTTCACTTATAGAACTGATAAAAGTGTAGCCCCCTTGTCCTAAACAGGGGCTACTATGTCAATTTAATCTTTGGCTGGGCTGTAGTTAGCTCAGATTATTGAATAGTTTTTCACCTGTTTTTTCCCCAAACGTAAGTTGGCTTGTGATTTCTCACTGTCACTAGTAGATGTCACTGGAATAACTGGTCATAGTATGAGATTTCACAAACAAAACTAAGTTATGAATATTTATATTTTCGTCACCAATCCAGTAGGAGATTTATGCCACTGAAAGGCTGATCTTTCAGAAGGGCCTGGTGACTCACTTTGAGAACACACTGAAGTTTGGGAACCTGCTTGACCCTGTGAAGCCGGACATTGATCTGGATCTGGAGAGTATGTAAGCGATCTGCTATGGTATCTGGGACCCCAAACCCTCACCTCCATAATCGTTCTGCAATAAAACTTTAAAAAGACAAAAGTGAGTGGCGCCCAATATCCTTTTTCGATCCTCCCATTTCAGCCATGGGCTCGGCCCTGGATCAAAAAAGCTAGCCCGTCCATGCCCGTCTGGGGGGCACTATCCTGCCTTTGAGGTGGCAGGGGCATGCTACATAATGAAATGCTTGCAATGGTTTGTTTACCAGGCTAAAAAGATCAAACAAGAGAGATTTGTTTTTAGGGTTTACATAAACTTTAATGCTGAGGTTTAAAGTGATACTAAAGTCTAATTGTTTTCTCTTTAAAAAAACAAACATGTTATACTTACCTGCTCTGTTTGTGATTACAGCATTACTCACATGATTTCTGATGGGTGTAGCAGTTTCTTTTTTAAAAATTTATCAGCAAAAAACATAAATTTTAAACACTTAAAGACTGCCTACCGCATATATTGCGGCAGGGTGGCTCAATTGCGCTTATCAGGGTTTTTTTCCCAAAAATATGTACCAGAATACATTTTGGCCTAAATGAATAAAGAAATTAGATTTTTTTTTTTACTTTTTTTTTATTGGATGTGATTTATAGCAGAAAGTAAAAAATATTATTGTTTTTTTATCAAAATTGTCGCTCTTTGTTTATAGCGCAAAAAATAAAAACCGCAGAGGTGATCAAATACCACCAAAAGAAAGCTTGATTTGTGGAGAAAAAAAAGACATCAATTTTGTTTGGGTACAACGTTGCATGACCGCGCAATTGTCAGTTAAAGTAATGCAAAATGGTCTGGTCATTGAGGGGGTAAAACCTTCCAGCGCTGAAGTAGTTAAATAGTATTTTTAACTTTGTTGTGGCGGGCTGCTGACAAAGCTTTTCCACATTTCGGCCATGCTAACCCTGCCTTCTGAGGTGTTGGAGGGGCCACAGCTGCATTGGCGACCTCTTCCTCCTCCTCTGCCTTCGCCTTGTGCTTCCGAGGGAATTAAGGATGGCACGGTGTCCTTGTAACGGGGATCCAGGTGGCCACCCAGTAATCAGCACAAGTTAAAATGTGGGCAACTCGGCTGTCGTTGAGCAGGCACTGCAGCATGTAGTCGCTCATGTGAGCCAGGCTGCCCAGAGGCAAAGACAAGCTGTCCTCTGTGGGAGGTATATCATCTGTGTCCTCCGTATCCTCCAGCCATGCTCCAGTGATGCCCACAAGCTGCATTGGGTGCCACCCTGCTGTGAACACGGTTCCTCCTCCTTCTCATCATCCTCGTCCTCCTCAACCTCCAGAACTGTGCCCTGGCTTGAAAATTTTTTACCTGGCCTATGCTGGTGCAGGAACCCACCCTCGAGCCACTTGTGAATGACTGGCCTGATAACCATGGACATGACCCCTCTTCCTCCTCCTCATCCTCCTGTGCCACATCCTCTTCCATCATCGCCAAAGTGTTTTTTCAAGGAGACATAGAGGTGGCATAGTAACGCTGAGAACAGCGTCATCTGCACTGGCCATGTTGGTGGAGTACTCGAAACACCGCAATATGGTACACAGGTCTCGCATGGAGGCCCACTCGTTGGTGGTGAAGAGGTGCTGTTCTGCAGAGCGACGGACCCGTGCATGCTGCAGCTGAAACTCCACTATTGCCTGCTGCTGCTCTCACTGTCTCTCCAGCATGTGCAAGGTGAAGTTCCACCTTGTGGGCACGTCGCATATGAGACGGTGAGCGGGAAGGCCGAAGTTCTGCTGCAGCGCAGAAAGGCAAGCAGTAGCAGGGTGAGAACGAAAGCGTGAACAGACATACAGACGCCCCACACTTTCTGCAGCAGCTCTGACATTTCCGGGTAGTTTTTTAGAAATTTCTGCATCACCAAATTCAGCACATGCACCAGGCAAGAGATGTGCGTCAAACTGGCTAGGCCCAGAGCTGCTACAAGATTTCACCCATTCTCACACACCACCAGGCCGGGCTTGAGGCTCAGTGGCAACAACCACTAATCGGTCTGTTGTTCAATGCCCATCCACAGCTGCTGTGCAGTGTGGGGTTTATCCCCCAAACATATCAGTTTTAAAACAGCCTGCTGTCGTTTCCCCCTGGATGTGCTGATGTTGGTGGTGAAGGTGTTACGCTGAGCGGATGAGGAGGTGGTAGAGGAGGAGGAAGCGGAGTAGGAGGCAACAGGAGGCAAAGAGAAATGCCATGCAATATTTGGTGGTGGAAGGACATGCACCAAACGGCTAGCCACCTCAGGCTCACCCATCACTACATTTGTCCAGTGTGCAGTTAGCAAGATATAGCGTCCCTGCCCGTGCTTACTGGTCCACGTATCAGTGGTTATGTGGACCTTGCCCCAGATGGTATTACACAGTGCACACTTGATCTTGTCCCCGACTTGTTTGTTCAGGGAAGGGGTGGCTCGCCTGGAAAAGTAGTGGTGGCTGGGAACCACGTACTGTGGGACAGCCACCGCCATCAGGTTTTTAAAACTGTCCGTGTCCACCAGACGGAATGAGAGCATTTCAAAGGCTAGGAATTTTGAAATGCTGGCATTCAGGGCCAGGGATCGCGGGTGGGTAGGGGGGTACTTCCTCTTTCTCTCCAGTGTTTGGGAGATGGAGAGCTGTAAGCTTCCATGGGACCATGTGGAAATGCTTGGGGATGGTGGCGGACATGGTGGCGTTGCTGTCACATCGTCTGTTTGCTGGGTGGCAGGTGACACTGGCACTGTAGAGGTGGAGGAAGAGGCAGAGGCAGCAGCAGAAGAGGAAGCAGGAGGAGGCAGAGACCTTTCTTGGATTTTGAGGTACTTATTCCACTGCAGCTCATGCTTTGCCTTTAGATGCCTGGTCATGCAGGTTGTGCTCAGGTTTAGAACATTTATGCCTCGCTTCAATCTCTCATTGCACAGCATGCAAACCACTCGTGTTTTGTCGTCAGCACATTGTCTGAAGAACTGCCACGCCAGGGAATGCCTTTGAGCTGCCTTTGGTGTGCTAGCTCCCTGGGTGTGGTGGGTAGTAGCAGGCCTACTGTCTAGGGGATGGTTGCTCCGCTTTTGCAACCTGCTTCCTCTTTTGCTGTGCTGGTGCCTCTGTGCGACCACCACCTCATCCTCCAAACTGCACACGTCACTCGCATGACCTTCATTCCATGTGGGGTCCAGGACCTCATCATCCTCCACATCATCTTCCACCCACCCTTCACCACAGCCCTCCTTGTCAGTCTGCACACTGTGGAAAACCGCAGCAGTTGGCACCTGTGTTTCATCATCATCAGAGAGGTGCCTCCATGTCATCATCCTGCAACAGAAGTGGTTGAGCATCAGTGCACTGAATGTCTTCAACCTTCTGGGGCAGGGCGCGGAAAGCACACCAGCAGAGTCATCAAAAAGCATAAGAGACTGCTGCATGACTTGGGGCTCAGACTGCTTGGCTGATTTACAAGGGGCTGAGGTGAAAGACATATGGCCATGGGGTTCAGGTGCCAACTCTGAGCTTTCAGCAAGGGACCAGGTGGGAGAAAATGTGAAGGAACTGGAGGCATTGTCAGAAAACCAATCTACTATCGCCTGTACTTGTTCTGGCCTCACCATTCCTTGAGCGGCATTCGGGCCTACCATATAACGTTGAAGGTTCTGTCGGCTACTCGCACCTGAGGAAGGTGTTTTACTTGTGCGTGTAGCTGGCACAAATCGACCACGTCCTCTCCTTGCAACAGGAACTTCACCAACACTACTAACACCAGCAACACCAGCAGCACCATGACCATGACCACGTCCCTTATTTGACGCTCTCCTCATTCTGGACACAAATGTACTATGTAGCATTAATTATTAATACTAAAAAAAGTAGAATAAATTATTATTCTTCTTTTTTTTTTTTTAAACAGCAATGTAGACGCACTTTTTATTTTTGTGCAAGAAATGCACTGCTCACAGCAGCAGCAGGAACCTCTCCCTATAGCAGTATGAGATGATTTTAGAACACTAATCTGTCCCTCACCAGCAGCAGGAACCTCTCCCTATAGCAGTATGAGATGATTTTAGAACAATAATCTGTCCCTCACAGCAGCAGCAGGAACCTCTCCCTATAGCAGTATGAGATGATTTTAGAACAATAATCTATCCCTCCCAGCAGCAGCAGCAGGAACCTCTCCCTATAGCAGTATGAGATGATTTTAGAACAATAATCTATCACTCACACCAGCACCAGGAAGGAACCTCTCCCTATAGCAGTATGAGATGATTTTAGAACACTAATCCGTCCTTCCCCCCACAACAGGAACCTCTCCCTGTAGCAGTATGAGATTATTTTAGAACATTAATTTGTCCCTCAGACCAGCAGAAGGAACCTCTCCCTATAGCAGTATGAGATGATTTTAGAACACTAATCTGTCCCTCACACCAGCAGCAGGAACACTAATCTGTCCCTCACACCAGCAGCAGGAACCTCTCCCTACAGCAGTATGAGATGATTTTAGAACAATAATCTATCCCTCACAGCAGCAGCAGGAACCTCTCCCTATAGCAGTATGAGATGATTTTAGAACGCTAATCTATCCCTCACACCAGCACCAGGAAGGAACCTCTCCCTATAGCAGTGTGAGATCATTTTAGAACAATAATCTGTCCCTCACACCAGCAGCAGGAACCACTCCCTATAGCAGTATGAGATAATTTTAGAACACTAATCTATCCCTCACCGCAGCAGCTGGAACGTCTTCCTATACCAGTATGAGATGATTTTAGAACACTAATCTGTCCCAACACCAGCAGCAGGAACCTCTCCCTCTAGCAGTATGAGATGATTTTAGAACACTAATCTGTCCCTCACACCAGCAGCAGGAACCTCTTCCTATAGCAGTATGAGATGATTTTAGAACAATAATCTCACTCACACCAGCAGCAGGAACCTCTCCCTATAGCAGCATAAGAAGATTTTAGAACAATATTCTCTCCCTCACAGCAGCAGCAGGAACTTCTCCCTATAGCAGTATGAGATGATTTTAGAACGCTAATCTATCCCTCACACCAGCAGCAGGAACCTCTCCCTATACCAGTATGAGATGATTTTAGAACACTAATCTGTCCCTCACAGCAGCAGCAGGAACCTCTCCCTATAGCAGTGTGAGATGATTTTAGAACAGTAATCTGTCCCTCACACCAGCAGCAGGAACCTCTCCCTATACCAGAATGAGTTGATTTTAGAACAGTAATCTGTCCCTCACACCAGCAGCAGGAACCTCTCCCTATAGCAGTATAAGATGATTTTAGAACACTAATTTGTCCCTCAGACCAGCAGCAGGAACCTCTCCCTATAGCAGTATGAGATGATTTTAGAACACTAATCTGTCCCTCATAGCACCAGGAAACTGTACCTACTCCAGTATCAGATGGTTGTAGAACCCTAATCTTTCGCCTCACAGCACCGCCAGGAACCTGTCTCTAATGCAGGATGAGATGATATTAGAACGGTAATCTATCCCTCACAGCGGTGGCAGCATCCTCTCCCTACACTAGCCTGAGAGCATGTGACATGCAGCGCTACGTGACTCCAGCTCATATAGAGGCTGGGTCACATGATGCACTAGCCAATCACAGCCATGCCATTAGTAGGGCAAACGAGTGAAACGCTTGTTGATTGGCTGCCTTGCAGCTATTGAAAAGGCACAAAAAATATCCGAATACAGAACCCAGACTTTTTCTCAAATGTCCGGGTTCGGGGCATGGACACCCCAAAGTACGATACGAATCCGAACTTTACAGTCCGGGTTCACTCAACTCTACTCACCAGATCAAATGGCTGATAAAGATATAAACCAGCATCAGCGCCTTTTTTGCGATTAAAGCAACGGTCCAAGCTGTATGTTGTCTCTTCTCCAGATTGCATATCCCGACCCACCGGTATACATATAAGGGATGAGGAGGCTCCAATAGTGAAATACTGTTTAAAATGTATTTATTCTGGCTGCAGGAAGACGTCTTATGGTGAAATGCATAGGACGGGGCAAAGACGCTGACGTCAACGCGCTCTCCATGATCGTACCCAAGGCTTGCATTGGAGTCTAGCACAATTAATAACACATTTATGCCTATATTCCCTAGTGTTGGGTCTGACACTAATAAAATGTGAGTGTATCCATTTGTTTTAATACAGTTTAATACATTTTAAACGGTATTTCACTATTGGAGCCTCCTCCTCCCTTTTATGTATACCGGTGGGTCGGGATATGCAATCTGGAGAGGAGACAACATACAGCTTGGACCGTTGCTTTGATTGCAAAAAAGGCTCTGGTGCTGTTTTATAATTTTACCAGCCATTTGATCTGGTGAGTCAGTTTAGGACTACTGGTGGACGATCACTAATTGGTGTTTTTTCTCACAATCAATTACAAGGTTGCATTGGATGTCACTGTATGGATGAACTTTATTTTTATATTTGAGAAAAACATTTTTCATGAACTATTTGATGATAAACTTTTTTTTTGCACAGATTTTGAATTTATTATATGTTTTTATGCACTGTTGCACTTTATTGGTACATACTGCATACTTGTTTGGTAGACGTGGTAGGCTTGCATTCGTCTCAAATAATAGACTGCACTATATTGAATTGTTTTTGCCACATTGCACTTTATATTTAGAAGTATCCGTCACATTGCACTTTACATCAGGATTGTGTTAAAAATTAGTAGTAATATTCTGGATAATTTTTAATGTATTTTTTGCACTTTATTAGATATTGAGAACAATTATTGGTGACCCCCTTTTTGGATCAGCGCTGCTTTTTTCTTCTATACTCCTTATTTTTTTTTTTTGGTCCTGCCAAAAACATAGGCAGCTGCGATCCAAAAACGATATAAGGTAGTTTTTTTACAGTGTTTTTACATGTATTGCACCAAGGAATTCTTAGCACTGTGCCCTATTCCTTCTTGAAATTTGAAAATAAGAAAATCTGAAAATTTGAAAATTTGAAAGAACAAAAATCTGAAAACAAAAATGTAAATCCGAAACTTCAATAATCCGAAAATCCAAAATAATAACTACCTAACTAATAATAACTAACTATTAAATTATAGATATTGGTATTTCCTTTCAGGTTTGGCTGTTAGTGAACGTTACGAATACAAATTTATCCAAAGTTACAGATTATTCAAAATAATGAATGTTGCATCGAAACAAATGAAACATAACGACATAATAATATTAAATAATAATAATAAAATGTTTTTTTTATTATTATTATTAATTTGTTACATTCCATTCAATTAGATGTGGCATTCGTTATTTCGGATAATTCGTAACTTTGGATACATTTTCTATTCATTATTTTCGAATTTCCAAATATTCAATTTTTGGATTTTCAAATTTCCGAATCTTCAAGTTTCTGAATTTTTGAATTTCGGAAAAATTTGTTAAACGGGTTTCCGTTAATTCAAATGTTTCAGAATTAACAAATTTACCAAATTTTGTCGAAAAATGCATTTGGAACAAAACAAATTGCACATGTCTATTAATGTTCTGGTCAATGGAATCCATTAATGCTCAAATGCTTGATGCACCTAAAAGTATGTGATTTGGGTGCATTTTTAAGCAGCTTTTCTCCTACCTCAAGTAAAGACATTCAATAAGGCTGAACAGAAGGAAAAAATCTTTAACCTCTTCAGCCCCGGAAGGATTTTCCCCTTTCCTGACCAGAGCACTTTTTACGATTCGGCACTGCGTCACTTTAACTGACAATTGACGTCCCACAAGTAGAGCTTTCTTTTGGTGGTATTTGATCACCATTTTGCTATAATAAATATCCAAAAAAAAAAAGTAAAAAAACAAATTTCTTCCTCCGTTTAGGCCAATATGTGTTCTTCTACATATCTTTGTCAAAAAAAATCACAATAGGCGTATATTGATTGGTTTTTGAAAATGTTATCGTGTCTACAAACTATGGGAATAGATTTATGGAATTTTTATTATTTTTTTTTACTATTAATGGCGGCGATCTGCGATTTTTAGTGGGACTGAGACATTGCGGCAGACAGTTCGGACACTTTTGAAACTTTTTTGGGACCACTGACATTTATACAGCGATCAGTGCTATAAATAGCCACTGATTACTGTATAAATGACACTGGTGGGGAAGGGGTTAACACTAGGAGGAGATCAAAGGGTTAAATGTGTTCCCTGGGAGGTGTTTCTAACTGTATGGGGGCTGAGTTGCCTGGGGGAGGAGAAAGATAATTGTTATCGATCACTGGGAACAGACAATCTCTCTCAATTCCCCTGTCAGAATGGGGATCTGTTTGTTTACACTCACAAATCCCCATTCTGCAGTGTCTCAGGAGCGATCACGGATGGCCGGCGGACATCGAGTCTGCCCCACCCGATGATTGGCTCCACCCGCTGGCCAGTGACACCACACTACATGTTCCCGCGACCTAAATTCTTGAAACGTGTTGGGTCTAGCTCTGTCTCTATGATTTATATTGACAGAGAACTATGGTTATTTTCTTGCATCCATTGACTTTATATATTGTACTGTAACCGCAGTGGTATATTATATATATGAACCTGAACTTTTTTTGTCATCATGTACCAATAAAGTTTTTTGATATTCATTTTACCTATGTTTGAGTTCATGCCCTAAAAAATCCCATATGAGGGCCCTGTCTATAGAGTCTATTGTTGTAGATGGGATGAGTGAATGTCCATGAATAAGGGAACCTCCACCCCATCAAACTTTTGTTTCTCTTCCACCATTTATGGGAGTTGGTTGGCTGTCCTCCTAAGGGGAGGTTTTGTGAAGTGGAGGTCCCCTTAAATGTTTAAAAATCCTGCCATGTATATTTATCACCCCGGAGGGGTTGTTTTTTTTTCTCATCAAAAGTTTACTCTTTAAGCTGACCACACACACTCTGTAAAGTGACTTAAATAGTTTTGGCAAAACTAAAAGTGGTTGTACATTCAGATAGTAGCATTTAAATCCAGGCAAATGATTGTCAATTTACACCTTACCCAACTGTAATTAGCGCTGATACATAAAGAAGACCAAAATAATGCAAAAAATGCAGCATAAATATGGAACAACATGTTAAGACCATGCATTTATATGCTATCCATATGCTAATGAACCTGTTGGACTGCTTCATGAGCTCAGAGCAGGAAATGATGCTAGAGGAAATGGGAGGAGGGGAGGGAGGACAAGTCATGTGCTGCTGAACAAAGGAAGCATAGTTCTGGAGGACTTATAGTGATTATTATAGCATGAATATGGAACAACATTTTAAGAGCATGCATTGTTTAGAAGCCAAGGCTCCCCCATTCATATGTTAATGATCCTGTTGGACAACTTCATGAGCTCAGAGCAGGAAATTATGCTACAGGAAGTGGGGGGAGGGGAAGGAGGACAAGTCATGTGCTGCTGAACAAAGCAAGCATAGTTCTGGAGGACTTTTAGTGATTTTAATATCATGCATTGTTTAGAAGCTAAGGCTCCCCCTATTCATATGTTAATGAACCTGTTGGACTGCTTCATGAGCTCAGAGCAGGAAATTATGCTGCAGGAAGTGGGGGGAGGGGAAAGAGGATAACTCATGTGCTGCTGAACAAAGGAAGCATAGTTCTGGAGGACTTTTAGTGATTTTTATAGCATAAATATGGAACAACATTTTAAGATCATGCATTGTTTAGAGGCTAAGGCTCCCCCTATTCATATGTTAATGAACCTGTTGGGCTGCTTCATGAGCTCAGATCAGGAAATTATGCTACAGGAAGTGGGGGGAGGGAAAGGAGGACAAGTCATGTGCTGATGAACAAAGGAATCATAGTTCTGGAGGACTTTGAAGAAGGTACAGTCTGGAGAAGACACCATCACCAGGAAGAACCAAGTTAAGTAACTGTTTAGTGTATGCCTATCTCAAATATTGTACATCCTTATTTGCTAGGAAGGATAGATAGCTTGTACATTGTAGGCATATTTTGTAATATGCAAGTCTTGTATTGTATTCCTATTATTGTAATAGTTTGTATGTACAGTATTTCTGTTTAGTAAAGTATATTAATACACTACAGAGGTTTCTATGCTTCCTTGCTTTATTGCAAATGGAGCCCTTCTGAACCACCCACCGTGGATTTACGTTGCTACTTTGACGTTAAATACCGTTGTTATGACAGCAGATAGCTGCCATAACCCCGGTATTGCTAATCAAGGCGGGCGATCCGCTTTAACATAAAAGTGGTCCCTGAAGCCAATTCACAGCGAGATCACTTTTATGTGTGGCAGGAGAGGTGCCCCCCTGAGTCCCGGTCATCTCTGTTGCTTACCAGATCAGTTGGAAGTGGCAAAGACGATATGGTCCTGTGGCTTAATGGGCAGGAAGTTGAGTGAGGGCATGATGCCCTTGGGGGGACCGGAGCCACATCAAAAGTCACTTCCGCCCTCCGGCCTAAAAGGGAAAATGTTTTTTTAATAGAAGACATTCTGACCCCAGATCTCACATTAAAGAGGCCCTGTCATGCTTTTTTTCTGTTACAAGGGATATTAACATTCCTTGTAATAAATATAAAAGCAATCCAAATTTTTTTTGTAAAGGGACAGTGTAAAAATAAAAAGTAAAATAAATAAGAAAAAAAAATGTTAAGCGCCTGTGAATGCATACTTAAGTTGCGCCCACATATGTAAACGGTGTTCAAACCACACATGTGAGGTATTGCCGTGATCAGTGGAGTGAGAGCAATAATTCTAGCACTAGACCTCCTCTGTAACTCAAAACTGCTAATCTGTAGAATTTTGTTAAATGTAGCCTATGGAGATTTTTAATGTGCCAACGTTTGTCGCCATTCCACGAACGGGTGCAATTTTGAAGCATGGAATGTTGGGTATCAATTTACTCTGCGTAACATTATCTTTCACAATATAGAAAAAAATCAGGCTAACTTTACTGTCTTCTTATTCAAAAAAAGTGTATTTTTTTCAAACAAATTGCGTTTGTAATACCGCTGCGCAAATACGGTGTGACATAAAGGATTGCAATGATCTCCATTTTTTTCTCTAGGGTGTTTGAAAAAAATATGTAATGTTTGGGAGTTCTAAGTAACTTTCTAGCAAAAAAAAAAAAATTAACTTGTAAACAACAAGGGTCAAAAATAGGCTTGGTCCTGAAGTGGTTAATAGTTGCAAAGCAAAACTGTGGACTGTGGAGGCGGTGGTAGAGACACCACTAGTTATGTGTTCGCACACTGTTTTTTAATCCAATTTAGTATAATTTGGAATTATTTGTTACCCGTAGTCTATTTACTATTTTATCGTCAGGGTATTGTATATGAATTAAATACGTATTGTTTCTTAATTTGAATTTTCTTTTTATACACTTTAGAACTTTTACTACAGGTGCATATTCTTAGGGTTTGGTGCAGTGTCTGTACACACGGTCAAGGGAATCGTTTGTCGTTACTAGACGTCTACTATTCTCTAGTTGGCACGTCTTTAGTAGGTTGACCCCGAGGTGGTGAGTCCTATGGTGACTGAGGTGGCGGAGGTGTCAGGTGTCAAAACGAAACGTTGATAATTGGTGAAGTCCTGGTTCGGATAAAAACTGGGAACAACAAATGTTCAATTAAAAAAAAAAAAACGATCTT
>BLSH010150336.1:134571-147714 GCA_018402905.1 Glandirana rugosa | reverse complement strand
CCTTCCCGCTCACCGCCTCATATGCGACGTGCCCACAAGGTGGAACTCCACCTTGCACATGCTGGAGAGACTGTGCGAGCAGCAGCAGGCAATAGTGGAGTTTCAGCTGCAGCACGCACGGGTCAGTCGCTCTGCGGAACAGCAACACTTCACCACCAACGAGTGGGCCTCCATGCGAGACCCGTGTAGCGTATTGCGGTGTTTTGAGTACTCCACCAACATGGCCAGTGCCGATGACGCTGTTCTCAGCGTTACTATACCACTTCTATGTCTCCTTGAAAAAACACTTCGGGCCATGATGGAAGAGGATGTGGCACAGGAGGATGAGGAGGAGGAGGAGGAAGAGGGGTCATTTCCACGGTTATCAGGCCAGTCATTCGCAAGTGGCTCGGAGGGTGGTTTCCTGCACCAGCATAGGCCAGGTCAAAAATATTCAAGCCAGGGCACAGTTCTGGAGGACAAGGAGGACAAGGAAGATGAGGAGGAGGAGGAATTGCAGCAGGGTGGAACCCAACGCAGCTCGTGGGCATCACTGGAGTGTGGCTGGGGGGATACAGAGGACACAGATGATACACCTCCCACAGAGGACAGCTTGTCTTTGCCTCTGGGCAGCCTGGCACACATGGCCGACTACATGCTGCAGTGCCAACCACAGCCGAGTTGCCCACATTGTAACTTCTTCTGATTACAGGGTGGCCACCCTGCTGGATCCCCGTTACAAGGACAACGTGCCGTCCTTAATTCCCTCACTGGAGCATGAGAGGAAGATGCGCGACTACATGCGCACACTGGTAGAGGCCCTACTGAGGGCATTCCCAAATGACACTGGGGGCTCAGCGGAAGCACAAGTGAAGGCAGAGGAGGAGGAGGAAGAGGCCACCAATGCAGCTGTGCCACCGCCAGCACCTCAGAAGGCAGGGTTAGCATGACCGAAATGTGGCAAAGCTTTGTCAGCAGCCCGCTACAACAAACAGCACCACCAGCCGATAGACAACGTCTTAGCAGGAGGCAGCATTTCAGCAACATGGTGCAAGAGTATGTGTGCACACGCCTACACGTACTGACTGATGGGTCTGCCCCATTCAACTTCTGGGTCTCCAAATTGGCCACATGGCCTGAGCTTGCCGTTTATGCCTTGGATGTGCTGGCCTGTCCTACAGCCAGTGTATTGTCGGAACGTGTGTTTAGCACGGCAGGGGGCGTTATCACAGACAAGCGGAGCCATTTGTCCACAGCCAACGTGGACAAGCTAACCTTTATTAAAATGAATCAGGCATGGATCCCACAAGACTTGTCTGTACCTTGTGCAGAATAAACATTTAGACTGGACTTACACAGCCATTCATATACTTGTTTTTTTGAATAGGCCTTTAATATTTTGGGGGCTACCCCAATTATAAACAAACAAACAAAAAAATACCATGTTGACTACCTCCTTCTCCTCCTCGACCACCGCCACTTCCACCTACACTGCCATGGTCACGGCCTAGTCAACATCTAGGCTGCTACTCCACATCCACCCCCCTTCCCATTTTTTTATTTGATTTTAATTTATTTTCCCTATCCCCATTTTTTTGTAGGGCACTTGCCCTACTCTTACCCCCATTTTACTTCCTTTTGCAGCCCTCTAGCACTTGCCAGGACATTGTTACAGCCATTTTTGTGCCTAAAAGTTCGGGTCCCCATTGACTTCAATGGGGTTCGGTGTCCGGGATAACGTTCGGGCAACGTTCGGTGCCGAACCTGGACTTTTTCCCAAAGTTCGTACGGACCCTCCTAACCCAAACGTCCAGGTGTTCGCTCAACTCTAGTTATAATATAAGGGAAGTGAGTAAACCACAATGCTCTCCAAGAGTGTATCCAGTAATGGCGTTGGTTGGTCTACCTTCAAAGTTGATCAGCACCCTCCCAATCAGTCCTGAGGAAGCAAGTAAATTTTGTGAAACACATTGACCATTCAAGCATGGAGGAATTGTGGATGTGATCCCCCATACCTACGCTGATACTACTTTTACATACCTCCTATTGATGAACCTCTATACATCTTACAAGACTGTTTGATTGGATCTCTACCTCTATGTCTTGGGATTGGGTATTTGTTTGATCTACTCAGCGTGCAAGGTGCTACAATTTTTTTACAGTATATATCATCGTTCTAGAATTTTTGTGTACAAATAAAGTGTTATACATTTTAACTGATTTCCTCATGCTGTGCTCACAAGGTCCGCTATGCTCTTGAGATACTAGGATTCTATTTTCTCTTTTCCTTCCCTATATAATTAAATGTTGGCAAGGTGAGGGTCCTCCGTTTGTAGTAGTTTATGTAATAGTTTTGAATCCTGTTGCTAACAACCCTTTAAATGGTACCAGACGCCCAGTTGGGTAAAATAACAGTAGTAACAGTAGAAAGTGGCAATAAACAGTGTCAGTTTAAGCAATGTATACCAACAACACAAACAGTAAAACAGCAGTGTTATGCACAATAACAACCTGCTTCGAAGTGCAGACCAGCCTTTCTCACCTATTTTACCCTAGAGAAACCCTTGAAGTCATTTTTAGGTCTCAGGGAACCCCTGCTAAAACAAATTCATGGTGGGGGATGTCCTTTACATTGGTGGTCAGTGGAAAGAATGCCCCCCTCATAGTGGTGGCCAGAATTCCACCATTTCAGACAGCTAAAAAGTTCATTGGTGTTCTCAAGCTGGCTGTCAAGAGTCATTAACCCTGGAGCTATCAAAGAACCATCGAATGGGAAGCCAATTAGCCACAGCTCAAGGAACCCCTACCAACCACTTGGAGGAACCCTAATTGAAAATGGCTGTCCTAGACCCTAAGCTGAGATCTTAAAAGAAACAAGCCCCATTAAAAGGTGGTAACACTGTCCAGCAGAACCAGTCATAAAGAAAGTCTGCAGCCAAGAGGCCTGTCACCAGTCTCTTCCTTTTTGTGGCCCACTCCTCAAGTGGGTCGTGATGGATAACAGTCTTTTCCTTTCAGATAGTATGTTCAGAGCTACACTTGGGCAGCTCAGTCAGAAACCACAGAACACTTGGGAAACCTGGAATCTGTATAGAGCAACGACGGCCCTGGTTGTAGCAACAGAAGTTCTGAATACCATCTCTCTATCTTTTGGTTCAAAAATGACACCGATATGAACACCAAAGCTTCAGTAGAGGTCCAGATGGCCAGGAAAGCAAGAAAACTCTCTCCAGAAGCAGAGCGCAGTCTTCCACTCAACTTCATAAAAACATTTGGAAGGCAAAGTAATTTATCTCCTTTTTTTGTAGAATACATAATGGCTAAAGAAATGTACTTTGTCTTTTATGAATTTTTTTTTTTATCATGTTGTGAGATTAGTTGTGATTATCAAAGATTACTCATGGTAATATCCTTTATAACTTTCATAGGGGATTACAAAAAGGAGTTTTTAAATTAACATTATTTTAGTCTACTAAAATACGTCTAAAACTAAAACAATTCAGATGACTAAAATACAACTAAAGCTAAAATATGACTAAACTTAAAATGGCTCTGCCGTTAAATGCCTTCCATGTGGCATGTGAGGATGTTGTTTGTATCAGCTCTACTTCTTATAGAGGCCTCTTTTTGGCTTCTGGGTTCCCATTATAGGGACCTATATACTATCACTTACCTGGATGTATTGTCTAATGCCATCATGGCCCATGTATCCATGTATCCATCCATAGAGCTTGTCCATTTGACAGCTATCTTTGTGGAGGGGGTGACTTTCGGCTTCTTAACTACTACTTGATACACATCACATCTATGGCTATAATGTGCTAATTTTTGCTTCAATATACATGTGTTGTGTTCTTAGTATTTCCTGGCTTTTATTTGAGCTATTAGATCACAAAATATTGAAAAGTGCATCCTGAGAAAGCCCTTGATCTGAGCGAAACCCATATACTACTTACTATCCACTGATGCACAGATGTTTGTATCACTTGTCTGTGTTATGATATATGACCTTTTATGGAGTTTTCTACTCCCGCTTTTTAACTTTGTTGAATAAAATAATTATTTAAAAAATAATTTTATATGCATTGTTATACTGGTTAAGTATTTTTGGTACTTAAAAATCCCCGTTCCCCAGAGTCCCCCATGTGGAGTGACCCTGGGGACTTTCTGTTTACATAAAATGCCATTTTAGTCAAAAGACTATGACTAAAATTAAATCGAAATAGAATGTCAAAATTAACACTGCACCACCACATCAGAATAAGTAAGGGGCATCTACTAAGGTGATGAAAGAATAACAAAAAAATTAAGAAAGCAGCTTTTCTTATTTTTTTATCCTAATATTTAACCACTTAAGAACTGAGCCTCTTTCTGAGATTCGGTGTTTACAAGTTAAAATCAGGGTTTTTTTTACTAGAAAATTACTTAAAACCCCAAAACATTATATATACTTTTTTTTTATAACACTCTAGAGCAGGGATCTGCAATTAGCGGACCTACAGCTGTTGCAAAACTACAAGTCCCATCATGCCTCTGCCTCTGGGTGTCATGCTTGTGGCTGTCAGAGTCTTGCTATGCCTCATGGGACTTGTAGTTCTGCAACAGCTGGAGGTCCGCTAATTGCATATCCCCGCTCTAGAGAATAAAATGGCAGTCGTTGCCATACATTATGTCACACCGTATTTGCACAGCGGTCTTGCAAGCGTCTTTTTTTTTTTTTAAATCAGAGTTAAAAAATAAGACAACAGTAAAGTAAAGCTTCGTACAAACGATGCGACGTATGTTCGGATGTCCAAAATCGTATGTCGGCTGTTGTGTCTCGCATACTAAGCGATCGTACGACCAAACCTAACGTGGTGACGTGTTACGAGCGTATAAAGAGGAAGTTCAGGTGAATGTGATTTGTGAATTAGGAACGTAGGTTTACACAAACGGACACTTCCGTCCGTCCCTGACCTTAGAGCATGCATATTTTTTGGCCATACAACTTGTTGGAGCAAATTCTCTGTACACACGGTACAACAGTCACGCAACCACTTGTTGTACAACCAAAGTTTTCTAGTCTGCTCATCCAACTTCTGTTGTATGACCGTCGCGCATTGGCTGTTCTAATCGCGCGTACTAACGGTCGGATGATCATACAACAAGCGGTCGTACGACCGTTTTCATACAACCGTTGCTCCGTGTGTACGGGGCTTTAGCCCAATTTTTTTTCCATACTGCGAAAGATAACATTACGGTGACTAAATTATTACCCAACATGTCATGCTTCAAAATTGCGCCCGCTTGTGGAACGGCGACAAATTTTGGCACTCAAAAATCTCCATCGGCGATGTTTAAAAATTTCTACAGGTTACCAATTTTGAGTTACAAAGTAGGTCTAGTGATAAAATTAACAAAAAGGGAAAAAAATGTAATGGTCAAAAAAGCCAAACATCTTCCTCAGCAGTGAATGTGAGTATAGTGACAAACACTAATAATAAATATTATTATAAAAACCCTTGTGACGAAGTCGGGACAAAACGCGTCAGTGCGTGGTTACATGGCAACTCAGAACTTGTCTGGGTGTGTACCAGGCAATGCAGAGGTTGAGAAGATTACAGTGCAGCATGGTAAGGCACGGTTTATGATGTACATTGTTGATGTAAGAGCATTACCTTTAGAATAAAAGTTCTTTGTCAAAAGGTTTTACACTATGAGAGGCTCTATGTGATTTTTATTTCCAAAGAAGAATGGGCAAAAATGTCCTCTCTAGATGTGCAAAACTGGTAGAGACTTCCCCAGCTGTAATTGCAGAGAAAGGCGGTTCTACAAAGTATTGACTCAGGGGGGCGCCATACAAATGCCCCCCACACTTTTCATATATTTATTTGTAAAAAATGTTGAAAACCATTTATCATTTTCCTTCCACTTCACAATTATGTGTCACTTTGTGTTGGTCTATCACATAAAATCCCAATAAGATACATTTACGTTTTTGGTTGTAACATGACAAAATGTGTAAAATTTATGAACACTTTTTCAAGGCACTGTATGTGTGGTTGTGTTGAGAAATGTTTTATTGCTGTTGTAAAGAGTATCCTAATAAATGTTTTATTTGTACACAATGACAATAAAGTATATTATCTTATCTTATTATATTAGGAGCTCTATGGTTCCGTGTAACACTGGTTGCTCCATGTGCATGGCTCAGTAAATATCAGAATATACATATTAGGGGATTGAGGGGATAATTTCTGTACTTACACACCAGTTTAAGAAGGAGACACTAACACTTTTAGAGATTTTTTTTTACATAATTTATACTTGAATATTGTTGAATTAATGTTCCTTTAGCTCTATTATGTTACATTTTTTGTGCATTGAAAAATTATTATATGCAATATCACTTCCGCACCGCCCACAGTATATATACGTCATTATTTTGATGTAAAATACTGGAGTTATGGCAGCAGCTGGCTGCCATAACTCCGGTATTTTATTAAACTGTGGGCGATTCGCCACAGGATCACTTTTATAGGCAGCGGGAGAGGTGCCCCCCTTGGTAAAGGTGGAAATGATCCGATCCCCTGGCGCAATGGGCAGGAAGTCGAATGAGGACAAGATAGGACTTCCCATCCGGGCCATTTCTGGCACTCCTCTCCTACATGTATAAATCATCATTTTTTTGCTAGAAAATTACTCAGAACCCCCAAACATTATATATGTTTTTTTAGCAAAGATTCTAGGGAATAAAATGCAGGTTGTTGCAACTTTTTATGTCATGCGGTATTTTCGCAGCGATTTTCTAAAAAAAAAACAGTTTCACGAATTAAAAAAAAACCAAAACAGTAAAGTTAGCCCAATTTTTTTCATAATGTGCAAGGTGATGTTATGCCGAGTAAATAGATACCCAACATGTCACATTTTAAAATTGCGCAAACTCGTGGAATGGCGCCGAACTTTGGTACTTAAAAATCTCCATGGGCGATGTTTAACATTTTTTACAGGTTAGGTGTTTTGAGTTACAGAGGAGGTCTTGGGCTAGAATTATTGCTTTCACTCTAACGCACGCGGCGATACCTCACATGTGTGGTTTGGGCGCCGTTTACATATGTGGGTGTGACTTACGTATGCGTTCGCTTCTGTGCGCGAGCTTGCGGGGACGGGGCACTTTACATTTTTTTTTTTTTCTTATTTTACTTTTATTTTTTTTTATTTTGACACTTGCACTTTATTTATTTATTTTTTGATCACTTTTATTCCTATTACAAGAAATGTAAACATCCCTTGTAATAGGAAAAGTGTGTGACAGGTAATCTTTATGGACAGATGCAGGGTCTATAAGACCCTACATCTATCCTACAGGCTGGAAAGGCTGAGATCAGAAAAAAACAGACGATCTCAGCCTTTCCTTCCCCTTTAACGGCTGTTTTTAAATTCGGAGACCCGGAAGTGACGTCACGGCGTGCGCCCGGGCCTACGAGAGCCATAGAGATGACCGAGGGCCATCTGTCCCTCGGAAATCTCTGTTACCTCGTTCCGGCGGCAGGCGATTCCTTCTCCCGGTCACCGATCGCTCAGGTGAGTCAGGAGAAGCACCGGAGGGCGGCGGGAGGGGGGACGTCCCCTCCCGCCGCCTGTAAGAACGATCAAGCGGCTGACCTGCCACTATGATCATTCTTACGGTGATGGGAATCGCCTGCTCTAAAAAATGATCTCTCAATAATGCCTGCAGGTGCATCATTGAGATATCACCACTGAAATCCCAGGACGTCAATAGACGTCCTGCGGATGGGAAGTGGTTAACTCTATGCCGTTGAAGTACCGGAGCGACGTCCGGAATCACTTCCACCTAACTGCCTCAAAGGTCCAATTTTTTTTTTTTTTAATGACTTTTTTTTTTGCTTTTAAGTGTAAATGTGAGATGTGAGGTATTTTTGACCCCAGATCTTTTAATAAAGAGGACCTGTCCTGCTTATCTCTATTACAAGGGATGTTTACATTCCTTGTAATAGGAATAAAAGGGATCACAAAAAAAAATAAATTAATTAAAGGGACAGTATAAAAAATATGAAAAATAAAAAGTCACATAAATAAGAAAAAATAAAAACTAAAATGTAAAGCGCCCCGTCCCTCCGAGCTCATGGGCAGAAGTGAACGCATACGTAAGTCGAGCCCGCATATGTAAACGATGTACAAACCACACATGTGAGGCATCGCCGCGAACATTAGAGCAATAATTCTAGCACTAGACCGCCTTTGTAACTCAAAACTGGTAACCTGTAAAATATTCTAAAGCGTTGCCTATGGAGATTTTTAAGTAGTTTATCACTATTCTAAGAGCGTGCGCAATTTTAACCACTTGCCGACCGCCAACCGCAGTTTGGCTCGTTATCGCAAACCGCCGTCATATGGCGGCGGCTGCGAGATTGCGCACTGTAAGCGTGCGTGTGCCACCGGAGCCAGGGAACTGGTCAGGCAGACTCGATCTCCACCGGCTACCCGCGATGCCCCCCCCTCCCGCAGTGGGAGAACGGAGGTCCATGTAAGTAAATATGGATCTCTGTTCTCGTAGAGGGGGAAGGGCTGTGATCACAGGCTTCCTGTATATGGGCGCCGTGATCATCCCCTTTCCCCCAGCCAGCCCAGACCACATGGTTAGAACACACTGAGGGAACACATTTAACCCTTAGAGCGCCCCCTCCAGGTTAACCCCTTCACTGCCAATGGCATTTACACAATAATGAGTGCATTTTTATAGCACTCATCGCTGTATAAATGCCAATGGTCCCAAAAAAGTGTAAAAATGGTCCGACATGTCCGCCGCAATATCGCAGTACCGATAAAAATTGCAGATCGCCACCATTACTAGCAAAAAAATTTTAAAAAATTAAAACCCCAGAAATGAATTCTCCTCATCCATAAATGCGGCAACTTTTGCGCAAACCAATAAATAAACGCAGATTTCGATTTTTTTTAACCAAAAATATGAGGAAGAATAAAAATTGTCTGAAACTGATGAAAAAAAATGCTTTTTATATATTTTTTTGGATTTGTATTTTAGCAAAACGTAAAAAAAACATTTTTTTTTTGCAAAATTGTCTCTCTTTTTTAATTATAATGGTGAAGAGGGAATCAAATACCACTAAAAGAAAGCTCTATGTGTGCCGAAAAAAGGAGGCAAATTTTGTTTGGGTACAACGTTGCACGACAGCGCAATTTGCAGTTAAAGCTACGCAGTGCCGAATCGCAAAGAGTGCTCTGGTCCTAAATTGTGAAATCCTTACGGGCTGAAGTGGTTAAAGCGTGACATGTTAGGTATCTATTTACTCGGCATAACATCATCTTTCACATTATATATAAAAATTGGGCTAACTTTAATTTTTTTTTAATTAATGAAAGTATTTTTTCCAAAAAAATTGCATTTGAAAGACCACTGCACAAATACAATGTGACATAAAATATTGCATTGACCATCATTTTATTCTCCAGGGTCTCTGCTAAAAAAATATATATAATGTTTGGGGTTCTAATTAATTTTCTAGCAAAAATACTAATTTAAACTTGTAAACAACAAGTGTCTGAAAAAGGCCTGGTCCTTAAGTAGTTAGAGCGGTTGTAAACCTCAAACATGAATGTGGACAAAGCACATCCTACTATAGTGTGTACTTGTCTCAACCACTTCCCGACCAGTGCTGTAAATAGGCGGTGGCTGGCTTTGAGCGGCTCTACCGGGACATAGCCTGCAGCTACAGGTTATATCCCGGTATCGTTTTTTAGAGCTGGCGGTCGGCTATCCAGGGGTAATGACCGATCCAGCTTGGGAGCCGCTAGGTCGTTATCCCAGGGGGCGGGAGGGGACATCCCCCCTCCCGCTGCCTTCTGCCGTTCTTTTCCGGCCTCCCGTCCCACCGGGAGACCGGATCGATGATCCGGCGCGTCCGCCGGCTGGAAGGAGACCTGACAGAAGCCGTAATCGGCTCCGATCGGGTCTCCTTCAGCAAATTCCGGAAGCGACGTCACAACGTCACTTCCGGTTTACTCGGCGGCTAACGGCGCCAATTTTAAAAAAATTTACAGTATTCAGAATCGCCGTTTTTGGCGATCTGAATACTGTGAAGTGCAAAGGAGGGATGGGGGGTCTTTTAGACCCCCCCGGCCCTCCAAAAAGAGTACCTGTCACCATATATTACTATCACAAGGGATGTTTACATTCCTTGTGATAGCAATAAAAGTGATCAGATTTTTTTTTAAAGGAACAGTGCTAAAAATAAATTAATAAATAAATAAAAAAAAAAAATGTAAAACGCCACAGTCCCCGCGAGCTCGCGCAGCAAAGAAAACGCATACGTAAGTCACGCCCACATATGAAAACGGCGTTCAAACCACACATGTGAGGTATCGCCGCGATCGCCAGAGTGTGCAATAATTCTAGCAAAAGACCTCCTCTGCACCTCTAACCTGGTAACCGATAACAATTTTTAAAGCGTCGCCTATGGAACTTTTTAAATACCAGACTTTGTCGCCATTCCGCGAGTGCGCGCAATTTTCAACCGTGTCATGTATGGTATCTATTTACTCGGCGTAACATGCTCTTTCACAATATACAAAAAAATTGGGCTAACTTTATTGTTGTCTTATTTTTTAACTCAAAAAACTAAAATTTTTCCAAAAAAATCGCGCTTGAAAGAACGCTGCGCAAATACCGTGTGACAAAAAGTATTGCAACAATCCCCATTTTATTCTCTAGGGTGTTTGAAAAAAAATATATAATGTTTGGGGGTTATAAGTGATTTTATAGCAAAAAAAAATGTTTTTAGCTTGTGACCACCAAATGTAAAAAAGTGGCCCGGTTGGTAAGTGGTTAAGAGCACTAAGGGTCACTTTTGTCTGTTGATTTGTTTCTCTGCTATCAGCATGAATTACTTCTGACAAGTTTTACTAACACCAAGAGAAAAATAGTGACAGAGGAGGGACCTCCAGCTGATTGACAGCCTCAGCTCTGTTCCTGTGTGCTCTCCTCATTGAGTTCTGCATGTAGGTAGGTTGCCTACTCTATGTATAGTTAGCACCCGGTTGCCAGGGTCAGGGGGAAGTAGTTAATGTTTTTGCTGCCTGTCCCTGGTAAGTTTGCAGGCTTTCGCTGGGGTCCAGCCTACCTCCTGCGTTATATAAAAGGGAAGAGGTCTGGATGCTAAGGGGCTCCGGGGAACACTTGGGAAGAGCATGGGGAATCTACGCTAAAGACTTACTGGCACCTATGGTCCTCCTGGAACGCTGAATCGCGAATAGAACCCTGCAACATGGACTTCTCTGTTAGAGCACCGCCAAGTTTGGACTTCCCTCTTTTCATCTGTGCAGGTAACCTGTTCAGCCACAGTTCAGTCCAATCGCTGGCAACTTTACAGTAAACGTTGATTCATCTGCTCCAAGCCTGGTTTCAAGTTATTCAAAGGGGTGCATGTGAGGTTTGGGCATACTAATAGTGTAACATTGCTACAGGAAAGGTTCCTGAGTAACTACAGGAAAAAAGGAAACAGTTGTTGGCGTGGTACCTGGTAGGTGTCAGGTTCTCCGGTAGCAAGGGAGTTGGTGATTGGACTCCTTCCCTAGCTATCTATCTCCGTCAGTCACCGGGAGTGGCCTAGTGTTATAGAGATCTATGCCTGGTCACGTGGTACAGAAAGATAAGAGTTAATTGGAAATATGTATGAGGTCCATTCTATTTTGCTTGGCGGGACCCCATTCTGTTACTGGGAGTGAGGTAACAGAGGTACGCTGACTGGTGGCTCAGCCTGCCCCTCAGAATGCAACTTATACATCAGTACAAGTGTGTAGAACATGAAACAAAGCTTAAGGAGGAACTCCGTATCTTGGGTATTGCACACATGTGGTTCATCATTGGGTTGAAAGACCACCTTAATGTTTGCCTTTTGACATGAAATTTGCTCTTGCCTGTCCACAGGCATTACTAAACAGCGCCTCCTCTGATAATGGGTAATAGTGCTCATAAATGTAAATTATGAAAATTACAAGTGTATGTCCCCACTACAGGCACACACACATACGGTGGGGGGCAGCTCCCCTCAGATGGAAATCTGCTATTAGGAATAAACAATATAATGGATAGCGCCTCCCCTTAACATGCATAAATATAAAAAAATATATAGATTGTAGGTAGAAACAGCATGTGAAAAAACAAATAATATATCACCAAACGCAATCAGTCCATCGTAGTCAATGAATATAGATTCGTGAAACTGTGCCAGACCCCCTTCGTGTCCCCACTCACCGAAAAATGATGACCAACTGCTTTACAGTCAGAAGTCATACGAGCTTAAATCAGTAGGGAGAGACTGGAATGGATCAATGGGAAGCCCGGACCCCCGGAATGTACTCAACAACAACAGACAACATCTCCACGTATGAAGATTGAGTACATACAACTGAAAAGCAGTTGGTCATCATTTTTCAGTGAGTGGGGACACGAAGGGGGTCTGGCACAGTTTCATGGTGCACTTGGAATGTCATTTGAGCACTTTACTGAGCACTTTCAAGCACAAGTCACTTTGAAGATTATTAGTTGATTCACTTTCATCATTTAGCATGAGCACTTTTGAACATGGACTGATACACATGTCATCTATATTCATTGTCTAAGATGGACTAATTGCGTTTGGTGATATATTATTTGTTTTTTCACATGCTGTTTCTACCTATAATCTATATATTCTTTTATTTTTATGCATGTTAAGGGGAGGCGCTATCCATTATATTGTTTATTTTTGTCCCCAGGCATTGGTAAGCATGCCCTTGGGTGAAATATTACCCAGTACAAGGGTTCAATGGCTGGTGTAGTCCAATAACCCACCCCGAGGTGGAACTTCTCACGTGACTCTTGCTTGGCACCCAAGGAGAGAGTGTAACATGAAGGACCACCAGTCTACCCCCTATATATCTAATATCCATCTTTGTCGTACACTTTTTTGTTTATTATATAGTGGTTTGCGTTAATCAGGTAGAATCTGTTACTTATATCTACTGTACACATAGTCAGGTACAAGTTTTCACGAGTACGATTTACTACTTTCACTTAGTTGATTATTAGAAGTTTCACTGAACACGAACTTTCACGAGTCATTTCACGAGTTTACTGTAAGGTTCACGTGGTACTTTGACACG
>BLSH010150336.1:84171-110983 GCA_018402905.1 Glandirana rugosa | reverse complement strand
TAGAGCACTCAAAGGCACATTTCTCGGCCTTGGCATAGAGTCCATGCTGCCGTAAGCGTTGTAGGATGCACCCGATGTGCCTGCGGTGTTCCTCCAGGGAGGCCGAAAAAATGAGAATGTCATCTAGGTAGATGATGACAAATTGGTCCAGGTAGTCATGGAACTAATTATTCATAGAAACCGAAGCGTGTCCGGAAAGCAGTCTTCCATTCGTCACCCTCTCAGATGCAAATAAGGTTATAGGCTCCGCGGAGATACAGTTTTGTGAATACAGCAGCCGTTTTTTTCCACAAAGAATATTCCAGCCCCTGCAGGGGAAGTAGAGGGCCGAATGAACCCTTTTTCTAAGTTTTCATCAAGATACTCCTTGAGGGCTTTCAGTTCCAACTCAGAGAGCGGGTAAATTCGGCCAAAAGGTACTTCTGCCCCAGGTAACAGTTCTATAGGGCAGTCGTACGACCAGTGCGGAGGGAGAGTATCTGCCCCTTTCTTACTGAACACATCCAAAAACTCATGGTACATGGATGGAACAGCGAGACGGGTTTCCAGGCCAGAGTCAGAGTTCAACCTAAGTACAAAAACAGAACATTCCGGAGCCGGTGGCAGACAATTGTGTTGGCAGTACAGGGAAAGAAACTGAACTTTTCCAGTGGACCAATCAATGGTGGGGCAGTGTGCCCGGAGCCAAGGCAGGCCCAGAATGACTGGGGAAAGAGGGGACGTTATGGCATCCAATGACAGGACCTCCAGGTGGCCACCCGTAGTCAAGGTGAGAAGAGAAACTGTCTCGTGGGTGACTGCCCCAGCACTAATGGTGGACCCATCAGCCAAGCGGATGGCCATCCGATGGGCCTTAGGCCTGAGCGGAATCCGGTGCTGCGCTGCAAAAGCCAGTTCAACAAAGCAGCTACAGGCTCCGGAATCCAGGATGGCTGAGACCTGGATATTTCTGTCAGGGAGCTGGAGATGTAGCGGCAAGACTAGGTGGTGGTAAGTGTCAGGTAAGGATAGGAGCTCTCCTGCAGTAGAGTAGGGCCCGTGTCCATACTTAACTGGACAGGACTTGAGGAGATGTCCAGTCCCACCGCAATAGAGGCAAAGGCTGTAGGTCAGACATCAGTGGCTCTCTTCAGGAGAGAGAGAGGGACACGGCGGTCTGGGTTGCGCCTGGGCCGGACGATTAAAGCTTGCAGTTTCTTCGGCTCTATGTTTCCGCAGACGTCAGTCGACCTGGATGGCCAGGTTGGTCAGGGCTTCCAGAGTCGGGGGAACACCTACACGAGCCAGCTCATCCTTGAGCGGTTCCAAAAGCTCTAATCTGAACTGATGGTGGCGCGCTGCATCGTTCCAAGATGTATCTGCACTCCAGCGCCATAACTCTGGTACATAGTCCTTTGCTGTTCAGTGCCCCTGCTGGAGCACATGAAGCGCTGCTTCAGCGATGGCAGCCTGATGGGGGTCTTTGTACAACCAAGCCATAGCCTGGAAGAAAAGGGCAAGGCTGGTGGTTTCAGGAGCCCCAAGTTCCAGTAGCCAATGAGCCCAGGCTTGCGGCTCATCCTGTAGTAGCGAAATGACCAGTCCCACTTTAGTATCCTCCAGCGAGGACTTGCGGGGTTGCAGGAGGAAGTATAATTTGCATGCGTTGCAAAAAGCCTGAAACTTCTGGCGGTCCCACCGCTCGGGCAAAGGCACCTCGAGTTCCCTAGGCAAGGTCAGTATGGTACTGGGAGAGGCTGACACAGAGAGTTCCTGCACTCGTTTTTCTAACCGGATGTATTCTCCTTGTAGGTCCTTCACCACCTGGGTGAGCCTGGCTAGGTGCAAGCTGAGATCCTCCATAGGAGAGGGCCACTGTGCAGACTCGTACCTGGTGGTAGAGTCTGGCTTATGCAGTAGGCAACCTCTCTTACGGCCCTGGTTCTAGAACCCCTGATAGAGCAGACAGGGAGCGCTGGAGCACAGGGGAGCACGAGGGCTGGATGAGACACAGGTGATGGTGAGATGTCGTCCAGACGTCCGTGCTAGACTGAAGAGTGGTGACACAGGCCAGTCAATAACTTGCTGGCAAAGCAGTACAAGAGGAGCAGGCAATCGGGTGGTTGGGTGCAGGCAGGGTCGTTAACAGGCAGGCAGGTACGGTACACAGGAATCAAACAGAAGAATGGTCGTAGGCAAGCCGGGGGTCAGTGCAGGCGGAGTTCAATCAGATACGGGTTCAGGCTGGGTCACAGGTAACAGGAAGCTTTAGACAGATTGCACAGGAACACGGTAACGCTGTAGAATGGACAGCACTGACTGCTGGGCATGGTAAGACTAAATAGAACCGCTTGGCGCCGTTTCCGGCGCGTTCGCGCGCACGGGCGCGCGCAAACGTGCACAGATGCGCGTACAAGCGCCAAAGACAGCTTGAACATAGTTTTTCTTCTAACACAAGCATACCCTACAGAAAGTTTCAAACTCCTCAACTGGAGTTATTACGTGGTCAGACCATGCCCCCTGATATAGTACTTTCAAATACCCCCAAAACAAATTCCCCCTGGAGAGTCAACTCCTCACTTCTTAATGACCCAATATATAAACCCCTACTTGAAAAAGAACTAAAATTCTTTTTCGAAACCAACACTAACCCAGACATAGACCCTGTCCTACGATGGAACACACACAAAGCAGTCCTGAGAGGACAACTTATTAAATTCTCAGCCCAAGAGAAAAGGCGTCGCACACAACGAATAACAACCCTTACAGACAGCATCAGAGTACTGGAAACCCAAAACAAATCAAAATTTGATCCCAAAATCATTGAGGATATCAAACTTCTCCGATCCCAACTGAGCCACCAAATCTTGAAACAGGGATATGACTTCTATATTAGACGTCTTAAAATGACCTCATACACCTCAGATAATAAACCCCGAGCATACTTAGCCAGGCAATATAAAAAAAGAGCAATCAACTCCAAAATTCCGTACCTCGCGGGCCACGACAAAAAAAAAAAAAAATCATCATCCCTGTGGACATTGCGGAACAATTCTGTAGCTACTATTCAACCCTATACAATCTTAAAGACACTGACCCAGCACCAGCCCCCCAAAGTGAAGATATAGCCCAATTCCTAAGCAAAATCAAGTTACCCTCACTCTCCCATGAACATTTACAGACCCTTTCGTCCTCATTCACTGAACAAGAAATTAATAATCACCTCTTTACCACTCCACAAATCCCCTGGGCCAGACGGTTTCTCCAACGAATACTATAAAATATTCTCTGTATATTTAACGCCCTTCCTAACCAAGTCCCTAAACCATATAGCAGACACAGGTCATTGCGCCCCTGAATTCCTCAAATCTATCATAGTCACGATACCCAAACCTGGCAAACCCGCGGACACCCCATCTAACTACCGACCCATCTCCCTATTAAACACAGACACCAAAATATACACAAAATTAATCTCTAACAGACTGGCAAAAATTACCCCTCTACTGGTTCACCCAGACCAAGTGGGCTTTGTTTATGGTAGGCAAGCATCAGATGGTACCAGGTGCTTTCTAAACTTTATGCAATGGGTGGAACACCATAAAATCCCATCAATTTTATTGTCACTAGACGCCGAAAAGGCCTTCGACCGTATACATTGGTCCTATATGCAAGCAGTGCTCGAAAAATTTGGCTTTGCGGGCCGTATCCTCTCTTCAATATTAACATTATACAAAAATCCCTCCGCCAAAGTATGGACATCAGGATTTATGTCAACACACTTCCCTATAACCAATGGCACCAGGCAAGGTTGTCCACTTTCCCCCATCATTTTCTCCTTTATAATGGAACCCCTCGCAGAGCATATCCGACAGAACCCTGCCATATCAGGCCTGACCATAAATGAAGCCCAGCATAAAATAAGATTATACGCAGACGACATCCTAATCCTCCTGACAGAATCAGAGCAATCCTTCACACCATTATGCACGCTATTAGAACACTTCGGGGCCATCTCCCTATACAAGGTCCACCACTCAAAACCTCACATGCTCTCCATAGGTATATCTCATCCCACTAAGCAACGCATCGCAAGCAGTGTTCCATTCAAATGGGCCCCAAACAACACACTCACATACCTAGGGGTACAACTCACCACCCCAACCTCCAAAATCCACAATTTGAACTACATGAATCTGACCACTACCCTGTCCAAACTCTGTATCTCTCTGAAATCTGAAGTGGCCTCATCGGCAGGCCGAATTTCCTTAACCAAAATGTTTTTGCTTCCACATATCCTTTATCTATTCCGAGCTTTACCACTTCAGTACTCCCAAATGCAATTGAAACAGTTACAATCCATAATACAAAACTTCATATGAATCCTCGCCTGAAAAAAACAATTCTCTGCACATCTGCAAAATCTGCAGGAATGGGCGCCCCCAACATACAAGCGTATTATAAGGCGACTATTCTGGCACAAAAAAGGAGCTGGTGGTCCCCCTCAGCTGGACTCCCGTGGTCTCATATAGAAGCTGCAGCCCTAAACATGAACCTGAAACATCTACTTGGAGCCCATTGGATTTCCTGTCCCAACAAACCACATTACATGGACTCTACAAAATCTATGATCAAAGTATTGTCCTCCCTTGTGAAAGATAGCCAAGGTGTCTCGGCCCAAACACTGCAAAAACTCCCACTGAGATCCTTGGTAGCTGCATTTCCACACATCATTCTGCTAGACTGGGAATCAGCAGGAATCCATAAAATCGCGGACTTCCACAAGGATAGCATCCTACTAAGCTATCAAGACTTATGTAAAAAGTACCACCTCAAAGCAACTGCCTTTTATAAATACTTACAGGTGCGACATGCACTACAAACTGTCAAACAATGTGATACTGACAACACACATCTGAAATTTCTATTGCTTCTGGACACCTCCTGGAATACCCGTCTAGGCATTTCCCCATTCTACCAACTTCTAACTAACAACCCCAACCAGGCGAAACTGCCATTGATGGAGTATTGGGAAAGGAACCTCCACTTCAAAGCGGACATAAATCTCTGGAACTTGGCCTCCAGAGCCCCACTTGCACACTCCAAATGTCTGTCCCATTGGGAAGCCTCCCAAAAACTCCTACATAACTGGTACCTAACACCTGAAAGGTTGGCACACATCTACCCCAATTACCCACCTTACTGTTGGCAAAATTTTGGACACACAGGATCTTCTCCACATATTTGGTGGAACTGCCCTATCATAAAACCTTATTGGAAATTGGTGTTTGAACTCGCTTCCTCCATTACCAAAACCCAAATGACACCAGATCCAAAATTGGCCCTATTCGAGATCGGGCTAACCTCATGGCCCCTAAACTTCAGAACCATCCTGGCCCACATATTCATAGGGGCAAGACTCGCAATCTCCAGACTGTGGAAACAACCAACACCCCCTGATTTAATCTCCATTATCCTGATAAACATGGAGCATGTCTCCCTTGAACATTCATTTGCCAAAGCGAACCTCCAAACAGAGAAATTCATCCACAGATGGTCCTCATGGACATCCCACATCTCCCAAGACAAACCGTGAAATCTCCAACGATACCCAAGACTCAACACACCGTGCTGGGAATACTCACCTATAGACTCTGCACCAATATCACCCAATGGAGAGTATAACCATCATCATCATTTATCCTGTCAATTATAACTGTAAACTTTCAATAAAAATCACTGAAACCTAAGAATCGCAGATTGCTGCCATTACTAGTAAAAACAAAATTGTAAAAACCTCAGAAATGAATTCTCATGGTTTGTAAACGTGGCAACTTTTGCACAAAGCAATCAATATACTCCGATTGCGATTTTTTTTTTTTTACCAAAAATATGTGGAAGAATATAAATCAGACAAAACTGATTAATAAATTTGTTTTTTTATATATTTTTTTTTTTTGGATTTGTATTTTAGCAAAAAATAAGAAATATATATATATTTTTTTGCAAATTGTTGCTCTTTTTTGTTTATAGCGGCGATCAGAAATGACGCAGAGGTAATCAAATACCACCAAAAGAAAGCTCTATTTGTGGGAAAAAAAGGATGCCAATTTCATTTGGGTACAACGTCACACGACCGCACAATTGTCAGTTAAAGCGACGCAGTGCCAAATCGCAAAAAGTGCTCTGGTCCTAAAGTGGGAAATCCTTCCGGGGCTGAAGTGGTTAATGTGCAGATGGCAGCATTGTTAATCTGGGGGAAGGAAGCGTTAGATGTACAGTGAGGGAAAAACTTGCTGATTTTGTACGTTTGCCCACTGAAGAAGAAATGATTGGTCTATAATTTTAAAGTTATTATTAGTTAGTTATTTTTTCAGATTTTCAAATTTTCGAATTTCAAATTTTCGGATTTCCGAATTTTCAGCTTTTCCAATTACCGAATTTCCGAATTACCACATTCCGGATTTTCCGATTTTCGGATTACCGAGTTTTCGAATTCGAAAAAACAAAAATTCGAAAACATTTGGAAATTCGAAATTCAGATTCATCCGAACTCAATTTTCAAAAAAATTGTTAAAAAACAAATTTGGAATGAAACAAATTGCACATGCCTACCACTCAGTACTTAGTGGCAAAACTCTTGTTGGCAATCACAGAGGTTAGACATTTCTTGTAGTTGGCTACCAGGTTTGCACACATCTACCAGGTTGTCCCACTCCTCTTTGCAGATCCTCTTCAAGTCATTAAGGTTTTGAGGTTGCGTTTGGTAACTCGAACCTTCAGCTCACTCCACATATTTCTTATAGGATTAAGGTCTGGAGACTTGGGTAGGCCACTCTAGGACCTAAATGTGCTTCTTCTTGAGCCACTCCTTTGTTGCTTTGGCCGTGTGTTTTGGGTCATTGTCATGCTGGAATACCCATCCACAACCCATTTTCAATGCCCTGGCTAAGGGAAGGAGGTTCCCACCTAAGATGTGACAGTACATGGACCCGTCCATCGTCCCTTTGATGCAGTGAAGTTGTCCTGTCCCCTTAGCAGAAAAACACCCCCAATGCATAATGTCTCCACCTCCATGTTTGACGGGGATGGTGTTCTTGGGTTCATAGGGATCATTCCTCCTCCTCCAAACAGCTTGATTTTGGTCTCATATGACCACAACACTTTCACCCACCAGTTCTCCTCTGAATCATTCAGATATTCATTAGCAAGCTTCAGACGGGTCGTACATGTGCTTTCCTGAGCAGGGGGACCTTGCGGGCGCTGCAGGATTTCAGTCCTTCACAGATTAGGGTTACCAATGGTTTTCTTGGTGACTGTGGTCCCAGCTGCCTTGAGATCATTGACAAGATTCTCCTGTGTAGTTCTGCGCCGATTCCCAATCCTCACCATTCTCATGATCATGGAAACTCCACGAGGTGAGACCTTGCATGGAGCCCCAGGCTGAGGGACAGTTATGCTCATAGATGGATTGAATCTTGGCCAGTCCATGCAGAACCAGCAGAGATTTGATCCATGTATGGCCAGCTTAAGAATAACCCTGAAAATGTAAGCTTTGTCTTGAAATTCTAAAAGCAATATCAGTGCACTTCTTGTGCCTTGAGACATAGGCAGCCCATGCTGTATTTTTTATTTTTTTATTCAACCAGATGGTTGAATGAAAAAAAAACACCCGATTTCCCCCATCCACAGTCATAGGTGTGCACAGCCTATTGCGTTAGGGTGTGCACCCCAAAGCTCAAACAAACTTGGCTTTCTCTGCAGCCTCAGCTGAGTAAATGAATGGGAAGTGCTGCTGGTCATTCACAAACCGAAGCATAGTAAACACAGTTTACTATGCTTCAGTTATGAATGAACACAGTGAACGAGTGTGTTCACTGTTTTCAGTTAGGGAAGGAAGGTGCTGGTAAATTACATATTTCCTACCCCGTTGCCCCACTCTCCATCCTGAAACATTCCCCACAGCAGCTGGGGGGAGATGAGGGCAGCCAGCAGCACTGTGAATGAGAAGCAAATGGGACTTTGAATGAAATGTAGAAAATTCTACATCTCCATCCCGGGTTCTTAGAAATAGAAAGGAATTGGGACTTTAAATGAGGTCATATAGAGACGTCAGCAAATTGTGGTTTTGCTAAAAATATTTATTAACCTTCCAAATGAAGGGCATGGTGAATAACATTATAGAATTGTCATGATTTATACAAAACAACAGCATTGGAATAAAAATTGAAAGGCACATATACATATCAGAACACGAATCACTCTGCCAGTTGGTAGAGGTGGAGGCTTTCCCATGGCGTGTGATAAACAACAATTGATCAGTGTATTTGAATCAAGAAGGCCATAAGTGTATATAAAGTCTGTAGAGTTGCTAGTGTAGACATGTGGCACCATTGTATACCCAACGCGTTTCATGGGACCATGCCCACTCATCAGGGGTAGATGCGATCATGTGCTATGTAAAAGATATACAGTATCTCACAAAAGTGAGTACACCCCTCACATTTTTGTAAATATTTTATTCTATCTTTTCATGTGACAACACTGAAGAAATTACACTTTGCTACAATGTAAAGTAGTGAGTGTACAGCTTGTATAACAGTGTAAATTTGCTGCCCCCTCAAAATAACTCAACACACAGCCATTAATGTCTAAACCGCTGGCAACAAAAGTGATTACACCCCTAATTGGGCCCAATTAGCCATTTTCCCTCCCCGATGTCATGTGACTCGCTAGTGTTACAAGGTCTCAGGTGTGAATGGGGAGCAGGTGTTCTTAATTTGGTGTTATCACTCTCACTCTCTCATACTGGTCACTGGAAGTTCAAAATGGCACCTCATGGCAAAGAACTCTCTGAGAATCTGAAAAAAGAGAATTGTTGCTCCACATAAAGATGGTCTAGGCTATAAGAAGATTGCCAAGATGCTAAATCCCAGGCACTTAACGTTTCCCTCTCACCCAAAATAATCACAACGCTCAGTAAGGACTTTAAAGTGGAGTGGCTCCTCCATCCAATACCTAGGCAACAATCTCACATCTAAAATCGATTCTCTATATGTAAACAACTATCCGCCAATGTATAGTAAACTAGAGGCTGACCTCAAACTTTGGTCAAAACTAGAAATATCTTGGCTGGGGAGAATAAACTCTGTAAAAATTACTTTATTACCTAGACTCCTCTACCTTTTTCTTTCACTTCCCATCTCAATAAGAAGGGATCACCTCTCCTCTATGCAAAGCAAAATTCTCAAATTTACCTGGGGGGATTCTGGATTCAGGATTCCTCAACAAGTACCATTTCAACATAGACGAAGGGGAGGCCTGGGTCTACCGCACCTCCATAAGTATTACCTGGCAGCCAGACTGGCGCAACTTTCACTAGTTTACACTATATTTGAGAGGCTGGACTGGGTGTAGATAGAAAGAAAGGCGACCCTGCATCACACCTTAGACTTCCTGATGTGGTGCCGCCCAAAAGAAAGGCCCCCAATATTGGCTCTGACACTCTCCAATGCTTTGGCGATGTGGGATAAGCTACATCACCTGCCTTCACTAGTCTCTTCCTCAAAATCTCTAGCGCACTTGTTCCACAACCCAGACTTCCAACCAGGGTTGAATATTAAAGCCTTCCAATGGTGGCTAAACAAAGGACTTTTCAGAATAGGACACTTTTACACCTCCACAGGCCCCATCATTAAGCTATTGTGTGAGTAAGCTTGACATGCCAGACTTGGAAACATTCCGATTTGGCCAAATCTCCAATTTCCTACACAAAATATGGAGAGAAAAACCGCTCCCCCCAAGTTTCACGACATATGAACTATGGTGTGGTCAGCCAGTTGAACAAAAGGGTGGCATCTCGGCAACCTATGGGGCCCTCACTCTCCCTGCGGTTAAATCAACCTATATGACAGCCTGGGAATCTGAACCTCAATTCCAGTGGGATCTAGACACATGGCAGAATGCCTTTTTCAAATCTTTTAAAGGTATCTTGAACACAACAATCTCCGAAGCCAGCCTCAAAGTCCTCTCGAGGTGGTACCTCACTCCAGCTAAACTTTCAAGGCTCTACCCGATGGCAGATCCCCTCTGTTTCAGAGGCTGCCAGATCACGGGCACAATGGCCCATCTTTGGTGGGAATGCCCTAGAATACGGCCATTCTGGTCCAAAATATTTACCTTAATTAAAAAGGTCCATGCCATCGACTACCAAAATCCCCTACAATTGCTTTACTTAATGATCTCATCCCAAAAATTTCCAAGCACACTCAGAAACTGATCCATCATATTCTTCTGGGGGCTAAGATCACCATCGCGAGGGCATGGAAGAAGCAGCATGTGTCCCTCAGAGCAGCTACTCATAAAAAATCCTGGCTGATGGATCAGGAAGAACTGGCCAGCATCTTATCTGATAATGTACACAAATTTAAAGTGATCTGGGAGCCCTGGGCGACTCATGTGGGAATTTCTTTCATCCCCGGCGTCCAAACTACCTAAACTCCCCTCAGCTTTGATCTAGTTGGCTCAACACTTTCCCCTACTTCTTTTCTTTAGTCTCACCTTCTTTCCAGTTCTCTCTCTATTCCTTCCTCCTGCTAATTTTGTTCTACAGCACAGACCCAAGCATGAAATATGGTACTAACCCCAGGTGAGGGGGCATTTCTGATATAGCTAGTCAAACAGATTTTAAGCTTGCTTCCATCGATGGTCGCTATAGTACAGGTGGCCAGCCCAGAATAGTCTCGGGTAGGAGGGGTGGAGCCACCATCTCCGGCACAGCATGATCCCTTCTGGGTTGCTGGAGGGTCTAGTGGCGTCCCCCTCCTGTCCCCTCGCTCCGTTAAATTGTAATGCTTGGGGCCCATCGGATCCAGTAGTGACCCTATCTCTGGGGGTAAACTAATCTTAATCAGCTTTCTGTTACTTTCCAATCAATGTTAGCAGTGTATTTTGTGCTTTTGCTCTATGCTCACTGTTTTCAGATGTTCAAAACTTGCTTGACTGTGCACAAAAGACTTAGGTGTAAACCTACATGTTATGTTATTTGTTGAAAATCCTAATAAACTCTTTTGAAATGAAGAAGATTGCCAAGACCCTGAAACTGAGCTGCAGCCAGCATAGTGGCCAAGACCATACAGTGGTTTATCAGAACAGGTTTCGCCATGGTTGACCAAAGAAGTTGAGCGCAAGTGCTCAACGTCATATCCAGAGGTTGTCTTTGGGAAATAGACCTATGAGTGCTGCCAGCATTGCTGCAGAGGTTGAAGGGGTGGGGGTCAGCCTGTCAGTGCTCAGACCATACGCCACACACTGCATCAAATTGGTCGGCATGGCTGTCGTCCCAGAAGGAAGCCTCTTCTAAAGATGATGCACAAGAAAGCCCGCAAACAGTTTGCTGAAGACAAGCAGACTAAGCACATGGATTACTGGAATCATGTCCTGTGGTCTGATGAGACCAAGATAAACTTATTTAGTGCAGATGGTGTCAAGCATGTGCTGCTGCAACCAGGTGAGAAGTACAAAGACAGGTGTGTCTTGCCTACAGTCAAGCATGGTGGTGAGAGTGTCATGGTCTGGGGCTGCATGAGTGCTTCCGGCACTGGGGAGCTACAGTTCATTGAGGGAATCATGAATGCCAACATGTACTGTGACATACTGAAACAGAGCATGATCCCCTCCCTTCGGAGACTGGGCTGCAGGACAGTATTCCAACATTATAACGACCCCAAACACACCTCCAAGATGACCACTGCTTTGCTAAAGAAGCTGAGGGTAAAGGTGATGGACTGGCCAAGCATGTCTCCAGACCTGAACCCTATTGAGCATCTGTGGGCATCCTCAAACAGAAGGTGGAGGAGCGCAAGGTCTCCAACATCCACCAGCTCCGTGATGTCATCATGTAGAAGTGGAAGAGGACTCCAGTGGCAACCTGTGAAGCTCTGGTGAACTCCATTCCCAAGAGGGCTAAGGCAGTGCTGGAAAATAATGGTGGCCACACAAAATATTGACACTTTGGGCCCAATTTGGACATTTTCACTTAGGGGTGTGCTCACTTTTGTTGCCAGCTGTTTAGACATTAATGGCTGTGTGTTGAGTTATTTTGATTGGACAGCAAATTTACACTGTTATACAAGCTATACACTCACTACTTTACATTGTAGCAAAGTGTCATTTCTTCAGTGTTGTCACATGAAAAGATAGAATAAAATATTTACAAAAATGTGAGGGGTGTACTCACTTTTGTGAGATACTGTATACATATATGAATAATTAAAAGGACAATAGTCAAAAGATTTATCTATATATTAAAAGTTCAAACAAGTAGGTATGTTTGGGGGCAAGGTGATCAAACCTACCCTTACACACGCTGAGCGGTGTGTCACAGAGGGGGCCATACCTAGTGGACGTCCATAGTGGGAGCTGAGGATGGGGTGGCAGGAGCCATAGAGGACCACATCACGAGATTGGTGGACAACTGGTGATCTTAGCCCACAGAAGAATATGATGGATCAGTTTCTGAGTGTGCTTGGAAATTTTTGGGATGAGATCATTAAGTAAAGCAATTATAGGGGATCTTGGTAGTCGATGGCATGGACCTTTTTAATTAAGCTAAATATTTTGGACCAGAATGGCCGTATTCTAGGGCATTCCCACCAAAGATGGGCCATTGTGCCCGTGAGCTGGCAGCCTCTGAAACAGAGGGGATCTGCCAGAGAAGCAGACATCTAGGAATGGATAGTGTCTATGTTAATATGGCCAGCAGCACTGCAAGGCCAACACAGAGGAAGCCCATGCAGTAGAGGGAATTGGCACTGCGCAGAGTGATTAGGGTGTGCCCAGGAACACCTGGCACACCCCCTGTGCACACCTATGCACACAGTAGATATGGATGGGGGAATCCTCCCACTGAATTAATGTATTCTGACAGCGGGGAGACCCCCCCCCCATTGGAATACACCGATCAGTGCTGCCGACAATGACGATTGGGTAAAACCCAACAGGTTAGTTGTACGGAAGTCTTTCAGCAAATTGACTTCTGTACAACTACTATCCCCATACATAGATTGAAGTTTGGACTGGTCGAATTTTGATCCAAGTATGGCTGCCTTTATAGCTGTATATTTATTTTATTTATTACAGATACTTATAAGGCGCTGTCAATTTACGCAACGCTTTACATATATATTACACATTCACATCAGTCCCTGCCCTAACTCACATTCATACATACACTAGGACCAATTTAGATGACCCGCTCCTCCTGTGTGCACCGTGGGAAGCTGAATGATTAAATCCAGCTGTTAGCTTCACACTTCCCACAGGAGCAGGTGCACAGGTGCACACAGGAGAAGAGGGGCGGGAGGAGAAGGAGCAGGTCGGCTCTCTCCTCTCCCATCCGTGCGAGGGAGAAGGGAGGGGGAACTGTCAATGCAGACTCTAAGCTGTATGAGAGAGATGCTCTCAGCTCATAGCCCTATGGCGAGCAACCCCGATGGGGCCCCCGACCATGGCGGAACACCAGGGCCCGGTCGCAAGAGCAACCTTTGCAAGCCTGGTAGTTCTGTCATTGGAACATGAGAAAACTTGGAGTTATATTTTTTATACATGGTCATTGTCTCTATTTCAATTTATTCCACTTACTTGTTAATAAGGATGCTTGGGTTTGCGGTGACAAGATCGGTCTTTGTCCCCACATCATTTGTCCAAGTCAAAGGAGGTAAATTTAACCTAAAAAGAAAAAAATGGGAAGAGATGAGGATTGATTTGGGATAAAAGGTAAATCGCTCAACCAGTAACCATATCTTAAAAGCTGTTCTTCAGGGCGGTGTGTCCGACCAACGGAGAAGCTTGCCACATAAACAAGAGCTCCTCTAACCTCACGCTCATATGGACAAGCCGCAGCAACAGGAGAGCCATCCCGGAGTTGTGACCCGGCTCTCTAATCAACCCTGCACAGGCAGATAAGATGAGCAAATGGCAGAAGGCGACCAAACATCCCCAACTGATCCCCCAGCAAGGTAGGCAAGATGGCGCCAACCCCAGCACCATGACAAAGGCCCGATCCCAGCCCACTCAAAGGGACCTAGGCGACCTGCAATCTGGGGAGCTGGATAAGCTGTCCCCCCCCCCCCACCTCATGCAGCCCAGCTAAAACTAGGCAGCACAGGGAGGGAGACAAGCTACCTTCTGGGCTGCAGCATGATCAGCACCAGGCCTATATGCAGAGCACACAATCAGGCCTCACAATCGAGATGTTCCTGGCCACAGAGCAAGCGATAACAGAGAGCACAATGAAAAACATGCTTCTGTCTCTTAGAAGCACTCTTTAATTACTTTGCTGGCAAGTTTACCCCACTACAAGAGAGGGTACAAACACATGATGTTAAAATTCACCATTTAGAAACAAAAATGGCAGATTTATATGCGGCTCACAAGATCTTGTGGACACCTATGCAGATCAGGAATGCCGGCATGTTTACCCCACTAAAAGAGACGGTACAAATACATGATGACAAAATTCACCATTTAGAAACAAAAATGGCAGATTTATATGTGGCACACAACAATCTTGTGAACGCCTATGCAGATCAAGAATCCAAATTGCAACGTCTCCAAAACAAAATCGCAGATCTTGAAGATCGCTCGAGATGCAATAATATCAAATTTAGGGACATTTCTGAACAAATACCACCGAGCGACCTGACCAGCTTTGTACAGAGGCTCATGTAAGCCCTTATACCAGTGCTGTCTGACATTGAGCTGTGTGTGGATAGGGCCCACCGCATACCCAAGCCTAAATTCCTGCCTGACACTGCGCCTATAGACACTCTGGCACGCATACACTACTATCACGTTAAAGAACGTGTTATGGTGGCTGCCAAACAAACCCGATGGTCCCAGACTAATTTAAAGGTATATCGCTCTACACGGATATATCGAAATAAACAGCACTCAACAGAAAGAAGCTCTCCCTGCTCGCGAAAATTCTGCGCAATCACAATGTGATCTATAAATGGGGCTTCCCAACAAAGCTCCTTATCATATGGCATGGCAAGACCTACCCCATATACAACATGGAAAAAGGCATTTCCCTTTTCAAAGAATGGCAACTGCTCCCTGCAGACTCACCCTCCGGGTCACCAAGTTCACCAGAAGGCCTACCAATGGAATGGACCTGATATAACCTGTGCCAGTACCTAGGCCACCTTCGCCACTTTTCTTGCAACACTAGCGGGAGGCTGGAGGCTCTAACCCTTAGAGGCTCCTCACCCATGCAGATCTTTTCTTCTCTTTTTTTTCTGCTCGGGCCAGTGTTTCATACTGGCAAACCAAGATACCCCCAGAACCAACATCAGCAGTTTTGGCTGCCCATTGTACCTAAATTGGCAGGCTTTTATTAAACAAGTTATTAGTATATTGTTATGTTTTTGCTCTATTGTTCTTTTGCTCTATCCTTCTTCCCTCTCCCCCCTGTTTTTCCACCTGTCACTCATCAGGCTCTGCTTACCAGGCATCACCATGGACTCCTGGAATTGTTGCATCTGTAACATCCCACCGCCAGACCTACTACAATGATTGAACTGCCGCTTCAGATCATCTCATATAAAGGAACTCGTGCCTCCTCTCCAAGACAGGTACTATCTTTTTCATGCCCTTTTCAGAGAACATTATCAGCCACACTGCTTTAACTAATATCCCACCTTATTATGCCCCTGAAATTCATGTCATTGAACATAAAAGGCCTTAATAGCCCCTTCAAAAGAGCAGTGCTGGTGAAAGAGGCCAAATCTCTGAAGGCGGATATCGTCTTTGCTCAGGAATCCCATTTCACTGCCCATAAATGCCCACAAGTCTATCTCCTGCACTTTCCACATCTATATATGGCTAACGGCCCTAAAAAAGCCTGCGGAGTTCTCATCGCAATCAAAGACTTAGGCTGGGTTCGCACCTATGCGAATTGGATGTGGCTTAAACCGCATCCAATTCACAGGACACTTGAAAACACATTGTTTTCAATGTGTCCGGTTCACATATGTGCGGTACATTCCCACTCCGCATTGCACAAAAAACGTGTGCCTTTTCTGTGCAGTGTGGTGCGAATTCCCAGCACGTTGAGTTCAATGGGAGCACATCTAACACGGAGATGCACTCCGCACTGAACGGGAATATTTCCCCTACTCGTGGCTCCTCCCCCATCACTACTCCCTCAGCTGCTGCGCTGTGGGAACGGACAGGAGCCACCGAACGGTGGCTCCGCCCCTTCCCGGCAGCAGCCAGGCTGGAATTCGCACCGGACAGGTGTGAATCCAGCCTTAGTGCTATATAGACATATTCAAACCATCCAAGACCCACAAGGTAGATATATTATCTTAATATGTGAACTCAACCAAAAGATCTTTACATTGGTCAATGTATATACACTAAATATTAGACAGAGGAAATTCCTAGCCCCATTATTAAACAAAGTCATGGAAGTGATGCAGGGTACGCTTATCAAAGGTGGAGAATTTAATACAACACTGCATCCTGAAATGGGCTCTACTACGATCACCAGGAGACCTACCCACTCTATAATACCTCTAGTACACAAATAGGATTTATACGATGTCTGGAGATGTCTCCATGGGTCTGAAAAAGATTTCACCTTCCTGTCGTCTGCACACTCATCATATTCACGCATTGATTATTTTTTCATGAGAAAGGTCCTCTACAGAATGTGTTACAAGCTGGTATTGGTACAATCTCCTGGTCAGACCATGCTCCTATTACACTGGAATTGGATGATAGTCTTAGCAAATGTCCCCCTCCTAGATGAAGACTAAATGCCTCACTCTTAGAGGACAAAAAGCTACTACAGGGGATTGTACAAGAACAACATGCTTTTTTTAAATGACACCCCTGAAACGAATAGGTTTGTCTTATGGAATTCGTACAAAGCGTATATGAGAGGAATTCTGATAAAAATGGCCTCATATGTAAGGAAACAGAGGAGGAGGCAGATCGAGGGCATATTGCACTCCATTGCCATTAAAGAAAATAAAAATCCCACCCGCATCCCAGCCTTACTCAGGGAATCCTCCAAGATAGGCAAAAGTTGAGAACCTTGCTTCTTTATAAACATGAGAACCCTATCAAATATCTTAAGGCTAAATACTATAATCTCCACAACAAAGCCGGAGAGTGGCTGGCCAAAAAAGTTAAGGCCAAACAACTCCAGCAAAAAATTCACACTCTTACACACCCTGCCTCTAAAACACCTATGTCCAACCCACAGGACATAGCAAATGCCTTTGTGGACTACTACCAAGCCCTATACGATCTTCAGAATAATGACCAAATGCTCCAACCCACCCCTAAACTTATTAATGATTTTCTAAACAAAGTAAAGCTCCTGGCAATCAATGCAGAACAACTCCATATAATCTCCCAACCCTCCACCACTCAAGAAATTTACTCAGTGATCAACAAATTACCTAACAATACGGGTGACGGGTTCTCGAATGAATATTACACAATTCTACCACTACTCACAGCTCCCCATTTGCGGTCTGTTTTTGATCTAGCCTCCTCCTCTGGATCTTTGCCTTTGGAAATGTTGAGGGCAGTAATTGTGACTATTCCCAAACCTAATAAGGACCCTACTCAGCCAGCGAATCTTTTAAACTCCGATGTCAAAATATATGACAAACTTTTAGCAGTTAGACTCCAGAAAATTTTACCACATGTTATACATCCCGACCAGGTGGAATTTGTGCCAGGCCGGCAGGCCCCGGATGGCACAAGATGCCTCATCAATTTGGTCTCTAGGGCTGGATCCTCTCGGATACCTTCTCTGTTTCTCTCACTGGACGCGGAAAAGGCATTCGACAGGGTCCACTGGGATACTTAAAGATGGTGCTTACGACGTTTGGTATAACAGGCTGCCTCCACACCGCCATAATAGCCTTATATTCTAACCCTTCAGCCACTGTCCTCACCTCTGGCCTGTCTTACAAACTCATACACATAACAGATGGGACAAGGCAAGGTTGCCCCCTATCACCTATTATCTTTACATTACTGATGGAACCACTAGCAGAGAGAATTAGAACCCACCCCAATATCACTGGTCTCATTGTAGCAGGAGGTGAACATAAGTTAAATCTGTTCGCAGACTATGCCATGCTTATTCTCACCAATCCTGCAAAATCACTCCCTGAGACCCAACAATTATTAAATGAATTTAGCAGAGTATCATATAAATTGAACGCATCTAAATCTCAAATCTTGGGCATAAATGTCCCCACTACCTTACAAACCTACCTGGTATCGCACTTCCCTTTTACCTGGACATCTCACTCTCTGACATTTTTAGGCATTCAACTAACCCCACATGTATCACAACTATATAAAAGTAACTTTAAACCGTTTTTAGACTCCCTGCCACAATAGCTCACCTAAGATCGCACGATCTATCGATAGCAGGGAAAATAGCATCCCTAAAAATGCTGATTTTTCCTAAACTATTATATCTCTTTCGCACTGTGACAATACCAATCCCACAAACTTTCCTCTCAACAGTCCAAAAGTGCTTTAATCAGCACATATAGAATCATAAGCCCCCTAGATGTGCCCTCAACACTATGATGAGGAATAGGAAAAACGGCAGAATGGGAGTTCCTAACACTACAGCCTATTACAAAGCATGCATCTTGGACCAACTCCGCTACTGGTGGAACATTCCTAAATATAAAACATGGACCTCTATAGAATCTACGAACACCCAATCCAAAGATCTTAAAACTACACTTATTGCCATCAAGCTAGGAGCCCCCCTGCCCATGACAGACACTCCTACAAAACAAAGCAAAAGGAAGGCGCACACACCTAGTGCATTACCATAAAAAGTTTTAATGGAAATAAAAAAGTTAAAAATGTTTACTCACAAAATGGTGTCACAAAGCCAAGACAAGATGATACAAATGGATAAAAAAAGGCACAAGGTGGGGTATCAGCTGATGCGTTTCGGGGGCGCACCCCCTTCTCAGAGCTGTGCTCAATACCCAATACAAGCTTCTCTTAAAACATGGGCAGAATTCCCTCTTTTATCACACAATAACAATTCAAAATCCAAAATACCTACACAGCTGTCAGTGCTCCAACACTTTATCCCCTATCTCGACATCCATGCCTGGCAGAACAGAGGGATTACCCTTCTGGGAAACCTATTTCAAGGAACAACTCTTCACACCTTTGCATACATATCTCACCACTATAAACCCCAGCCACCAGCTTACTTTATATATGTAAAAATGTGATCCTTCTTATACAAACATCCCATCCCATTGTATTTGGAACTCCCAACTTCCATACACATTTTCTTTCAGGAACACTCCCTCCCTCTAAAAGGTATCACTCTATTCTACAATAGTCTCCATGCTCAAACCCCCTTTTCCAAGTCTATTGCTATACTCAAATGGGAAAACGCCTTCCCAGACACTCACTGGGTAAAAGCTTTCTCTATCCCCTACTCCTTATCTAAATGAGCAAACCATTGAGAACTTTACCAAAAAGGGATACATTCCTGGTATCTTACTCCATTCAGATTAACCAAAATATACCCATCCCACACAGCCCTCTGCTGGAGAGACTGTGGAGAAGCCGGCACATTATATCATATACTTTGGTCGTGTATTTCCTTGAGGTCATTCTGGAATAACATTTTTAATATTATCTCAGACATCTCTGACCAAAATATTGTCCCTAACCCTGAAATGGCCCTACTACATTTGAAGATACACGACCTACAACTCTAATTCCAAGTGGTGATTACACAATTATTACTAGCAGCTAAACTCACAATTACAAAACAGTGGAAATCTACCAACGCTCCCTCTCCAATTGACACTATCACCACTCTAAACTATCAATGTGAAATGGAGAAACGAATTGCAATTACCACTTTAATGCTTAAATAGTTCAAAGAAAAGTGGGAATCCTGGCTGACACACCCTAATTGTACAGTTGACAATTAACGACTATGGTAGAACCTTATACCAATGACTGGTTCCTTTTCCCCCCCTCCCTCTATCTTTCTCCTCCCCTCCCTCCATCCCCCCACCTCCCATATCTCGGCAGGGTTTATATTGACCCATTCAAGCAACAAGTGTAGCTCTCTCTCGCATTTTACCTATAATGTTACAAATCTGTGAGTTATCCAATGGTAACTCTAGCGCACACTTGATAATAATTACCTTTGTCTTGACTAGGCAGGGAGCACCTTCCCGGAGCACAGCTTGATCCCATAGGGGTGTCTGGGTGGGTGGTGCCATGCTCAACCATTGAAAGTAAAGTGGTACTCCCCATTATCTGGTTAATGATGTTACCTACTAGACCTGTAATTATACATTTACTGTATTCTTTACAGCCAGCTTAATGTCTCTCTCGAGATGTATAATTGTACACCTGTATGTTCACCCTACAATGCAATAAAAACTATTGATACTAAAAGCTGTTCTTCAACATCTTTTTTCTTACCTGAAAACAAAGTTGGCCCGGTCAATCTCAGTTCCGCAAAAACTATTATTTAAAACTCCACCATTACCCACCACTGCACAGCTTAGGTATGCCTTCTGGAAAGGAGACCTCTACAATGAGAGAGAGAAATAAGACTTTAAAGTGATACTAAATGTAGCACCCTCCTAGAATAGGTTGCTAGAAAGAGATTCAGGTACATTTTGCTTTTGTTTGGGGGCTCCTCTGTAAAGAGTGGAGCCGTGTTTGATTTGTTTGGCTGCTCTGGATCTTAAAGTATTCTAGTAGGTTCTAGAAAGTAGTTGGCCTGAAAATTTATGAGCTCTCAGCAAATCCCTGGGGGGGGGGGGGTGCCCAGCAGGCGGCTGAGAGGAGATACATAGTCTTAGGCAGAAAGCCACAGATTTATTTTCCTTGGAGGAGGAGATTCCAGCTTGAAAGGATTGCTGGCCCTTCTAGGCCAGTCAACTGAAGCCTGCAGATAGATCATTGACGTCCCGGCTATGCTAGAGCTGGCGGGACCATCTTCCTGGAAGCAGTTTAGAGTCAAATAAAGGGGTGCATGGAGGATCCGGTCTAGAGATTCACACTACAGTCTTGACCAGCCTTTCACAACCTTTTCAACACAGCGGAAACTTTGAAATAACTTTCCAGTCTCAGGGAACCCCTGCTAAAAATTACTATATCTACAACTAATGATACATTAGTGTGATGGTCAGTGGGAAGAATGCTTCTTACACTTGTGGTCATGGAGAAGAATCACTCTCTTACAAATAGCTAAAAAGATCAATAGTGTCAATGGGAACTTATCTGAGAGGCAGAAAGTGCTCATTGCTTAAGGAACCCCTAGCAACTTCTGAAGTAACCCTAGGGTTCCATCATGGAACCCTGGTTGAGACAATATTGGACAGGACCAATCCAAGTATCTGCAGACGCGTTGAGTAAAGGCCTGGAAGTGGGATCCTTGTGACTGTTTGCTGTTAACCCCTTATGTGACTTTTTCAGCTCTGCATAAGTGGGATCTGCCCTACTGGGAGTCCCCGAAGTGCTTATGTATCTGGTCGCTGAAAAAAACGGGGAGCTGCCTCCCTGAACAGAATAGACAGAATAGGAGGAGTCCTCCAAATGTTTGTGCACTAAATTCTGGTGTATCCCAAAGCTTTCCCTGCACCCCATCCAAGTTTAACCAGTAATGAAGCCTGAAAAAAGACATCTAAGAGGAGCTGGGGCTTTGATATGTTTATATGAAGTAGTGAGAGGGCAAAAACATTTAAAGAGCCCACTGACTCACGACAGACAAGGCTAGTGTACCCCAGCAGGTTACCAGAAAAAAAATGTGCATACTGTACATGGAAGAAACGTCAGACCAAAAGATAAAGAGTCCATTTTCATTTATTGGTATTGTGTTTAAAGACAACCAACAAGTTTCAGGGGTCAAAGGAACTCCCCCTTCATCAGGGCTTCTGCTGAAAATGAGAACCTTGAATGGATTCAAAGTAAAGCCTAGTACACATGGGCCAAATGTCGGACAGCATTGGACGGTTCGATAGAAACCGGCCAACATTAGGCCCATGTGTATGGCAGCCGGTCCGACAGAAGCTGTCGAAAGGGCATGACCTGAAAAGGTCTGCTGATCAGCATCCGATTATTGATCTCAGCTAATGGCTGAGAGTGATGAACAGGGTGTTCTCGCAGAGGGGGGGGGGGGCGTCCCCCTGTCAGAACACAAAAGTTCAATGGGAGAGATTGCTGTACAAACATCATATAGTTAGTACAGGATCTCCTCTCCAGTGCTTCAGTTTTTTTCGTTCAGCCCACTGGGTTGAACAAACAAAAAAATGAATAGTGTGAACCAGACGTAAGGCTTTCCTGTGTAAATCTGTGCAGGGAAGCCAATTGCTGGTTTAGAAGAATTATTCACCAGCATCTGCATGAGTACTCAAGCTAAGCAAAGTAAAGAAAGCCCTACTTTGTGTCCAATCAAGGTTCTCATTTTTAACTGAAGCCCTGATGAAGGGGGGGGGGGTTCATTTGACCCCCAAAACACATTGACTGTCTTTTAGCACAAAAGCAATAAATTAAATTGAGTTTTTCATCCTTTGGTCTGGTGCTCCTTTCATGTACAGTATGTATGTGTTTTTTTCTAATAAAGCCTGAGGCATTCTCTGCCTGGTTATTGTGAGAGACTGTACAAATGTTGTGTGCCTGGGTGCCTGGAGACCCAGAAGGGAATAGAACCTGGGATAAAAATAACAGGACCAGTCAGAGGGTTTGCACTACATAAATGTACAATGGTTTATTTCTATCATCCAGCACACTGGCCTTCCCAGTGAATGACTGTGTAGTGGAGGGCATGTCAGCAAATGTCTGACCATTGGAGGAGAGCAGGCTGTGTTCCATCACAGCTAGAGAACTGACCACTTTGTGTTCATCCTGCTTAGTGTGGTCAGTTACTAATAGGAAAGTAGAGGAAATGGCAGGAACATCAGGGATTTCACACAAAGGAAGCAATACAAAGAGATCAGGATACTTTTTCATGCAAATACATGGTACGACAAACACATATCAGGAATATGAAATGTTTAGTTTACGTATTCTTTAAGCTCAAAACTTCTGTTTAGACCTCTGGGAGAAAGTGTATCCAATTTATAAATCCACAAAGTTTTCATTTTTTGCAGAAGAAAGGCTACCTGATATGGCCTCTACTAAAATCCATACCCTAAGACAGGAGTAGGCAACCTGCGGACCTCCAGCTGTTGTAGAACTACATTTCCCATGAGGCATTGCAAGGCTGACGTGTACAATTACTCCCAGAGGCATGATGGGACTTGTAGTTTTGCAACAGCTGGAGGGCCACAGGCTGCCTACCCTTGCCCTAAGACCTGCTTTAGAGATATGCATTTACAAAAAAATGTCTAGGGTGCTGTTGTCATCTTTGCCCTGTTCTATAAAGCACCTGTGTTCTCTGAAGTGACATCAAAGAGCTCTATTGAAGAACCGTACATAAAGTAGGCCACAGGGACACATGAGACAATAGACTATGAAATTGGTGGAACAGTTGTGTAAGATGTGATGTGATGTGAGAAGTAGTGCCTTTGTTGGAAAAGGACTTTTGTCCATAGGTGACAAACTTAACGGTCAGACATTTCCTTTTCTTACATTAGTGCATAACGATTAAAGTGCCAAACATATTACCACTAGTACTAGTCGATTTTTAGTTTACTGGGTGCAATTTTCTGTTTTATATTTCGGGCCTTACGATACACTATTCTAGGCCTTTTCGGCAATAGTGGGTCTAGTTGGGGCTCACCCAACAAAATAGTCCAATGTTGATTAAGGATTTTTTCTATATGCTTGTATAGACTGAGGAGTTTGGTGATGAACTTTCCTTACTTAAGGGGTTTCATTTAACCTGTTTAAATGCATTTTGTCAAATGCTTTTCTGTAACCCTGTTTCCCAGTATGCTCCTGTGAAACTTGGGCATGTGACTGAAAAAATTAACCAAAAATGCAAAATGGTTTATAGGAGATAGGAGAATGAATGTTCCTCCATCAACTTTGTGGGTAACTATCTCAACCGCTTACTGCAGTCTCAGGTTCCCTGGGGTGGAATGGGATAGCCTAGGACCACAAGCGGGCAGCGGTGGGAAAGGGGGGAGTCTCCAGTGCTGTAAAAAGGGATCGAGAGTCTGTAAAAGCTCCCAGACCACTTTTACAGGAAAGACAATCCCTGACTTAAAAAGAACGGTACCTGAATCATGGCTGCAGCCATGATTCTGCATAACGCCTTTCTGTCCAAGATGTTTAGTATATGTATGCTGGGCACTGGGCAGCAAGCGGTTAGAGTGACCCATACCATACCTCTTGTTCTCCCATTAAACAGTACCGATGTAGAAGCTGTTGTAAGTAGAGTTGAGCGAACCTGTGGATGTTCGGGTTCGGTGGGTTCGACCGAACTTCGGAAAAAAGTCCGGGTTTGGTACCGAACTTGACCCGAACTTTACCCCGAATCCCATTGAATTCAATGGGCACCCGAACTTTTCGGCACAAAAATGACTGTAAAAGAGTCCTGGAAAGTGATAGAGGGCTGCAAAATGATTTTAGAACAATAATCTTTCCCTTACAGCAACAGCAGGAACCTGACCCTATAGCATTAGAAGATGGTTTTAGAACAATAATCTGTCTCTCTAAGCAATAGACTCTACCTAGTCCAGTCAGATCGTTCTGTAATGCAGGATGAGATCTGCAATCTGTCCCCAAAAGCAGTAGTAGTAGTAATCTCTACCTATCTATCTATCTGCAATCTGTCCCTCACAGCACCGGCAGCATCCTCTCCCTACACTACCCAGAGAGCATGTGACATGCAGCACTGTGACTCCAGCCTCATATAGAGGCTGGGTCACATGATGCACTGGCCAATCACAGCCATGCCATTAGTAGGCATGGCTGTGATGGCTTCTAGGGAAAACCAGTGAAACGCTTGTTGATTGGCTGCCCTGCAGCTATTCAACAAGCGTGATCAAATACCCGAACCCAGAACTCGAACCCAAACGTTTTTTCAAATGTCCGGGTTCGGGTCCGGGTCACGGACACCCCAAAGTTCAATATGAACCCAAACTTTACAGTTCGGGTTCGCTCAACTCTAGTTGTAAGCTCTTGATTGCTGCCTCTGTCTCTCATGTCAAATCTCTCTCACAAATCCTAGATAGCAGCTGTGAAAACTGTGTGTAAAAATCAAGTTTGCCTTCAGAAAATTTCCCTCCCACACTCACCTTTGGAAAGAGATTATAAAGTGCCTCAGTGATATTTTTGGTTCGTCTTTCTGCCTCGTAGTGAATAGTATGTCCCATCGGAGTGTTCTCCTGTGTCACAATCATTGAGTAGGAGGCATTGCAACATTTCTGGAAATTCGACCTGAACAAGATGTGGAAGTACATATTAAATCCTGGGAGGTACAATAATCAAACCTACTGGTTCAGCTGTTCACTTACTTAATGTAATATTGTGTATATTTTAAAGGGGAACTTCCCAGGGCAACATTATAAGAGCTGCCATTGCCCAACTGTTTTTCAAGACTGCAAGCTTCTTTCTTAACCACTTCAGCCCCGCAAGAATTTCCTACTTTAGGACCAGAGCACTTTTTGCAATTCGGCACTGCGTCGCTTTAACTGACAATTGCGCAGTCGTGCGACATTGTACCCAAACAAAATTGACATCCTTTTTTTCCTCACAAATAGAGCTTTCTTTTGGTGGTATTTGATCACCTCTGCGTCACTTCTGATCACCGCTATAAACAAAAAAAGAGCGACAATTTTGAAAATAAAAAACAATATTTCTTACTTTTTGCTATAATATTAATCTAAAAAAAAAATATATATAAAAAAAAATGTATTCATCAGTTTAGGCCGATATATATACTTCCTCGTACTTGTAGTAAAAAAGAATCGCAATCAGCGTATATTGATTCGTTTGCGCAAAAGTTGCTGTCATAAATTAAAATTAATTTATGGCGTTCTTACTTTTTTTTTTTTACTAGTAATGGTGGCGGTCTGCGAATTTTATAGGGACAGCGATATTCCAGCGGACATGTTGGACATTTTTGACACTTTTTGGGACATTTATACAGCGATCAGAGCTAAAAATAGCCACTGATTACTGTATAAATGTCACTGGCAGTGAAGGGGTTAACCTGCAGGGGGCAATCAAGGGGTTAACTGTGTTCCCTAGACATGTTCTAGCTGTGTGGGGGCTGGGTTGGCAGGGGCATGAGAGATCTAACTGATCCTGAATACAGGGATTAGTAGATCTTTGTCATGCCGCCTGTCAGAATGGGGAAACGCAGTGTTTGCATCGGCGGTTGCCCGTTCCTGCTGTGTAGTAAGCGTTCGCGTGTCACCGGCGTACATCGAGTCCACCCGACCCGCGGACACACTAAGGGAGCATGCGGCAGGCACGAGAGCGCGCCGCTGGCAGAGCGCACTCGTCCCCTAGCTGCGCCTGTGCGAATCGCCATTTATAGACTGCGATTCACGTTACGCTGCCACTCTGCAGCAGTTAATCTATGTGATGCAATCCAGAAGTGGTTAACTCTTAACTAGCTAACAAACTAAAGGAATTGGAGCTGCTAATACACCAGGAGAATTTTGACTTTGTGGGTATATCAGAAACTTGGTTTGACAGCTCTCATGATTAGTCAGCATCAGTGGCAGCCCGCTCATTAGGGGTGCAGGAGCGCTAATCTCCCTGCAGGGATTTCAATGTGGGTTTTCTATTTTTTTTTTTGAAGCACATGATTAGAGCCAGACTTTAGGGACGTCCC
>BLSH010150336.1:67891-84161 GCA_018402905.1 Glandirana rugosa | reverse complement strand
GCGCTGCCCCCCCCCCCCCCCAGCCCATGTGCCCCGCCCCTAATCTCCCTGCAAGGATTTCAATGTGGGTTTTCTATTTTTTTTTTTTGAAGCACATGATTAGAGTCAGAGGCTCTAATTGGCTTCAAAGAGGGTGCGTCACCCCCTCGTGTGACATTAGCCGGGACACTCTCGGCCATTCAGGTCTCAGGACCCGCTTCCTATTCAGCCGTGAGGAGAAGCAATGGCCGGGCAGCAACAGCCTCTTCCAGGAGCCCTACTCTGGATTCAGCAGTGCACCAACACCACCACCTCATCATTGTCCTCCTCCGCGCACCTCTACCACAGCATAAGTTAAGGCCATGGATTGCTGCCTTCCCGATTGTGTAAACGACTGCCGGGGGTTAGTGCAAGTGGATCGCCCCCTTCCCAATTGAACAATTGAGTGCCGGGGGAGTAGTGCGAGTGGATCGATGCTTTCCCGATCGATCAAGCGGGCAGGGTGGGGGCTGGGGGGGGGGGCAGTAGTGTGAGTGAGTTGGCCAGGTTTGTTTGCCGCCCCCTCCAAAACATTGGGCACCGGCCACCACTGGTCAGGATCTATCCAGGGGTATTCACTGTATCGGAGGGACAGGAAGGGTAGAAGAGGAGGGGGGTTTGCCTCTATATCAAAAATGATTTGTTAGTGAACATGAGGGACGATGTTGCAAATAGAAAAAGGGGGAGGTTGTGTGTGGAGACAAGCAGGAAATCCATAGTGGGGGTATGCTACAAGTTCCCTAATCTGAAGGATGACAAGGAGTTAGCCCTCCTATCACAGTTTGAAATGGCAGCATGACAGGACAATGTCATCATGATGGGGGACTTCAACTATCCAGATATTGACTGGGTGGAGGGGATCGCTAACTTTTAAAGGCCTGTCATTTCTTAACTGTCTTACAAGACAACTTCATGTCCCAATTGGTGGATGTCCTGACTAGAAAGAATGCTAGATCTATTAATTATAGATAACACAGATCTGGACAGCATACAGCATAGCAGAAAAACAAAGGTAGTACAGGAACACTAAATTTCAAAAGAGCCAACTTTTCTAAACTGCACTCAATACTACAAGATATTAAATGGGACCAAATCCTAGAAACATTGAACACTGAGGAAAAATGTGAGTGCTTTAGGAACATATTAAATAATGGTATCATCCAGTGTATTCCAATGAGTAATAAATATAAGAGAATGAAGGTTAAACTTGGGTGACTAAACTTTAACGTAAAAAACGTTAAAGAGAAAAAAAGGCCTTCAAGAAATACTGTATAAGGCATAGGGGTCATTGTCAGCATTCCAACACTTCAAGGAATGCTATAAGACATGTAAGAATGTACTTAGGGCAGCTAAAATAGACCACAAAAGGCACATAGTGGAGGAGTGTAAAAAAAAAAAAAACCCAAATATTAAATATTTAAACATATCAATATATCAACAGTAAAAAATGAAGTCAGGGCGTATTGCCCCCATAAAGGATGATGACGGGAAGTTGGTTATAAATGACAAGGAGAAGGCAACTGTACTAAATGCATTCTTCTCCTCAGTTTTAACACAGGAAGAGGAGGCATATAACAACCATGACTGTGTTGTTAGTAATGCGTCACAGGATGTAACCTTGTGGCCAGAGTTGCTGATAAGTCAGTACAGCCAGCCCTCCCGTACCGGGCACAGGCCCCATCAGTTCAAAAAGGGGGGCTCAGGCACCTGCCAAGCAGGAGCGATGGCTGTACTGCCATATTGTTAACTCTTTTTGCTCCCCCTGCAGCTCTGCTGGCTTCTCCTCCTTTTTCTTCTCGCTTACCCTGCAGGGGGATTGGTACCTGCATCCTCATCCCCCTGCTGTATGGGCCTTTCTGTGTGCCCCCTTTCCTCCTTGCTAGCTTCCCTCCTCTCCTCTCCCACCAGCAGCTGCTGAGGGTACACAGGGGGGTGTTTCAGAATGGAGAGCAGAGGGCCATTTCCTTCCCTGAATGGACACAGTGGCCGATTGGCACAGTGTCCATTTATCAGCAAAACATAGTAAATTGTGTTTCCTATGCTTCAGGTTGTGAATGAACAGGGTGCCTCGGAGTGCTTCCAATTCATCCACTGTCCAGTGCAGCTGAGGCTGCAGAGAAAGGAACTTTGTTTGTTTGCTGCTATGCGACCAGTGAAGAGGCCAATCAGACCAAACTGTGTCTGATCGGCTGCATTGGAGCCTAAAGGAGAGATGGGGGGTCTAATTGACCCCCCATCTCTCCATAAAGAGTACCTGTCATTGCTATTGCCGTCAAAAAGGGATGTTTACATTCCTTTTGACAGCAATAAAAGTGATCTTTTTTTTTAAAGCACTGTAAAAATAAATAAAATAAATAATAATAATAATAAAAAATAAAATATTTAAAGGGCCCCTGTCACTCCATGCTCACATACAGTGGTGAACGCACACGTCGGTCCCACATGCATATATAAACAGTGATCGCACCACCATGTGAGATGTCACCGCGATCACCAGAGCGAGAGCAATACAGTTGTGCTCATAAGTTTACATACCCTGGCAGAATTTATGATTTCTTGGCCATTTTTCAGAGAATATGAATGAGAACACTAAAACTTTTCTTTCACTCATGGTTAGTGTTTGTCTGAAGCCATTTATTATCAATCAACTGTGTTTACTCTTTTTGAATCATAATGACAACAGAAACTACCCAAATGACCCTGATCAAAAGTTTACATACCCCCATTATTAATACCGTGTATTGCCCTCTCTAACATCAATGACAGCTTGAAGTCTTTTGTGGTATTTGTGGATGAGGCTCTTTAAGTTCTCAGATGGTAAAGCTGCCCATTACTCTTGGCAAAAAGCCTCCTGTTCCTGGAAATTCTTGGGCTGTCTTGCATGAACTGCAAGATTGAGATCTCCCCGGAGTGGCTCAATGATATTGAGGTCAGGAGACTGAGATGGCCACTCCAGAACCTTCACTTTATTCTGCTGTAGCCAATGACAGGTCGACTTGGCTTTGTATTTTGGATCATTGTCATGTTGGAATGTCCAAGTACGTCCCATGAGCAGCTACCTGGCTGATGAATGCAAATGTTCCTCCAGTATTTTTTAATAACATACTGCATTCATCTTGCGATCAATTTTTGACCACATTTCTTGTGCCTTTGTAGCTCACACATCCCCAAAACATCAGTGATCCACCCCCGTGTTTCACAGGCCTTGCTGACTTCTCTTCAAATGTAGCATTTATGGTTGTGGCCAAAAAGCTCAATTTTGGTCTCTTCACTCCAAATGACAGAAGGTTTGAGGCTTGTCTCTGTGCTGTTTGGCGTATTGTAAGTGGGATACTTTGTGGCATTTGCGTAGTAATGGCTTTCTTCTGGTGACTCGACCATGCAGCCCATCTTTCTTCAAGTGCCTCCTTATTGTGCATCTTGAAACAGCCACACCACATGTTTTCAGAGAGTCCTGTATTCCACCTGAAATTATCTGTGGGTTTTTATTTGCATCCCGAACAATTTTCCTGGCAGTTGTGATGGAAATTTAAGTTGGTCTACCTGCCCGTGGTTTGGTTTCAACAGAACCCCTTATTTTCCACTTCTTGATTAGAGCTTGAACACTGCTGATTGGCCTTCTCAATTCCTTGGATATCTTGTTATATCCCTTTCCTGTTTATACAGTTCAACTACCTTTTCCTGCAGATCCTTTGACAATTTTTTTGCTTTCCCCATGACTCAGTATCCAGAAACATCAGTCCAGCACTGGATTAAAGATGCAAGGTTCCTGTCAGGAGTCCAGAAACACATTGACCTTTTGTACACACACACTAATTACAAGCAAACAGATCACAGGTGAGGATGGTTACCTTTAATAGCCATTCGAATCCCTTTGTGTCAACTTGTGTACATGTTATCAGGCCAAAATCACCAGGGTATGTAAACTTTTGATCAGGGTAATTTGAGTAGTTTCTGGTGTCCATTATGATTTAAAAAGAGTAAACATAGTTGATTGATAATAAATGGCTTCAGCCAAACACTAACCAAGAAAGGTTTTTGTGTTATCATTCATATTCTCTGAAACATAGCCAAGAAACTTATAAATTCTGCCAGGGTATGTAAACGTATGAGCACAACTGTAATTCTAGCACCGGACCTCCTCTGCAAATCTAAACTGGTAACCTGCAAAGGCTTTTAAATCTTCCACTATGGCTAATTTAAATTACCATAGTTTGTTGCCGCTCCATGAGTGCGTACAATTTTGAAGCCTGACATGTTAGGTATCTGTTTACTCTGCATAACATCGTCCTTCATATTACAAAAAAATTGGGCCAACTTTACTGTTTTTTTTTTTTTTTTTTACTCATTAACGTGTATTCTTTCTAAAAAAGATTGAGTTTGAAAGACTGCTGCACAAATACCGTGTGATATAAAATATTGCAACAACCGCCATTTTATTCCCTAGGGTCTCTGCTTAAAAATATATATAATGTTTGGGTGTTCTAAGTAATTTTCTAGTAAAAAAAAGCCCCCATACAGTTAGAACACTCCTAGGGAACACAGTTAACCCTTAGAGTGCCCCCTCCAGGTTAACCCCTTCACTGCCAACGGCATTTACACAGTAATCAGTGCATTTTTATAGCACTGATCGCTGTATAAATGCCAATGGCCCCAAAAAAGTGTCAAAATGGTCCGACATGTCCGCTGAAATATCGCAGTACTGATAAAAATCGCAGATCGCCACCATTACTAGTAAAATATAAAAAAAAAAATAAAACCCCAGAAATTAATTCTCATCATTCGTAAACGTGGCAACTTTTGCGCAAACCAATCAATAAATGCTGATTGCAATTTTTTTTTACCAAAAATATGAGGAGGAATATAAATCGGCCAAAACGATGAAAAAAATGTTTTTTTATATTTTTTTTTTTTTTGGATTTGTATTTTAGCAATAAGTAAGAAAATTTTTTTTTGCATAATTGTAGCTCTTCTTTTGTTTATAGAGGCGATCAGAAATGATGCAGCGGTGATCAAACACCCCCAAAAGAAAGCTCTATTTGTGGGAAAAAAAGGACGCAATTTTGTTTGGGTACAACGCCGCACGACCGCGCAATTGTCAATTAAAGCGACGCAGTGCCAAATCACAAAAAGTGCTCTGGTCCTAAAGTGTGAAATCCTTGAAGTGGTTAAGAAATGATGGGCCTTTAATGAGTGAGGTGTCCCTTCTGCCCAATAGATATCTGAATAGTTGAAGTCCCCATTATGATAACATTTCCCTGCCTTATTTCTAACTGTGATGTCCAGCTCCTCCTTCAGGTTACGAGGCCCCCACTATTAATTTCCCACTTACTTCTTCACTTCGGAGTTCTACTCACATGGATTCCACCTCACCCTTGCTCCATTTGCGAGGTCATTCCTCTCTGGCACCCGTAAATCATTCTTGATATATAAGCACACCCCTCTACCCTCCCTGTCCCTCTGATACAAGGAATACCCCTGGGTATTTGCCAGCCAGTCGTGTGAGCTGCCAAACCAAGTTTCTGTTATTCCCACAAAGTCAAATCCTCCTCATATATCAGCAGCTCCTTCATTTTGTTAGCTAGGCTCCTGGCATTTGTGTACATGCCCCTCAGTTTTGTATGGATGCGTATTATTTACTTAAGTATTCTGAGGCTGCAGTTTTGATTTTTTAACTCATTCACCCAGGGTTTAGGTATTATGGATTTATTATCACTAGTGCCTCCATTAGTACCCTCTCACCTTCGCTCACTGTTGGCTATCGCTTCCTCTAAACCTTCCCCTCCATCCCCCAGTTTAAAAGCCTCACCAACTTTTTGGCCATCCTCTCTCCCAACAGAGCTGCTCCCTCCCCATTAAGATGCAACCCGTCCCTACTAAAGAGTCGTTAATCAATTAAGAAGTCAGCCCAGTTCTCCAGGAACCCAAAACCCTCCTTCCTACACCAGTTCCTCAGCCACTTGTTAGGTTCCCTAAGCTCCTGCTGCCTCTCTGGTGTGGCTCGAGGCCCAATTAGTATCCCAGAAAACCACTTTGGAAGTCCTTCTCTTTAATGTAGCTCCTAAGTCCTTGAAATCATTTTTAAGGATGCTCCACCTTCCTCTAACTTTCTCATCGGTGCCAACGTGTACCATGACAGCTGGGTCCTCCCCAGCCCCGCCCAGTAAACATACATACCGTTCGGTGATCATGGTCTTTGTGGCAGATTACCCTATCTGTCCTTCTAATAACTGAGTCCCCTACCACCATTACCTGCCTTACCTTGCCTGTACCTTTGCCCCTCTCCCTACCAGAGAAATCTTTCCCCTGGCAGCTAGTGGAGGGTGCCCGTTCCAGCAATGCCACCCCTGAGCTGATATCCCCAACATCACGCAATTTGGAATATTTGTTGGGGTGTACCAACTCAGGACTAGCCTCCCTAAGGCTCTCCCCTCTGCCCCCCCCTTCTAACTGTCATCCAGCTACCTACCTCTGGCTCCTATACCTCCATATCTCCACCCAACTCTACACTGGCCCCTGCCAGAACCTGCTGGGTAATGTCCAAGCTCCTTTCCAGGTTGTTGATACTTCTCAGTGTCACCACCTGATTCTCTAGATCCAGGATCTGGGCTTCCAGAGAAACAACTCGCTAACATCTCCCACAGTGTTTTTTTCCCCTCAAACAGCTCTTCAAGGAACGCATACATGGCTCAAGATGTGCACTGGGTGGCATCACCAATCCTGTTGGATACTTTACCCCCTACTCTAATGGGGAAAAAGAAGAAAGAAAAAAGTTACTCCTGGTACTCTATAATACTCCAAGTTACTCCTGTTGATACAGCTACTCCACATTCTTCACAGTCATTCCCAGTACTCCACCCAATACTCCAAGTTACTTCAAGTTACTCCAGGTCACTCCCAGCACTCCGAGTCGCTCCTTGTACCCATGTTATCACTCCATACGCCAAGTCGCTACCCAGTACTCTAAGTCACTACTCTATACTCCAAATTACTCTCAATACTGTCCTATAGGTTACTCCAAGTAACTCACAGCACTCTGTCAATATTCCCAGTACTGCAATGATGTTCTAAATTACTTACGGTTGCTCTCAGTAAACCAGGTCACTACTCCCAATACTATAAGCTACTTCTAGTTACTCCCACTATTCCAAATCACCCTTAGTACTCCGAGTTATTCCCAGTACTCCAAGCTACTACTAACTTACTACACAATCACTCCAAGTCACTACAAGGTTACTCCAAGTCACTCCAAAGCCACTCCGGTTACTACAAAATGTTTACACAAAAAAATTCTCCCAGTACTCCAAGTTATTACAACTGTTACTCTCAGTACACCAAGTGATTACAACTGTTACTCTCAGTACTCCAAGTTATTACAACTGTTACTCTCAGTACACCAAGTTATTACAACTGTTACTCTCAGTACTCCAAGTTATTACAACTGTTACTTCCAGTACTCCAAGTTATTACAACTGTTACTCTCAGTACTCCAAGTTATTTCAACTGTTACTTCCAGTACTCCAAGTTATTACAACTTACTCTCAGTACACCAAGTTATTACAACTGTTACTCTCATTACTCCAAGTTATTACAACTGTTACTTCCAGTACCCCAAGTTATTACAACTGTTGCTCTCAGTACACCAAGTTATTACAACTGTTACACCCAGTACTCCAAGTTATTGCAGCTGTTACTCTCAGTATTCCAAGCTATTACAACTGCTGATCTCAGAACTCCAAGTTATTACAACTGTTACTCCCAGTACTCCAAGTTATTACAACAGTTACACCCAGTATTCCAAGCTATTACAGCTGTTACTCTCAGTATTCCAAGCTATTACAACTGGTACTCTCAGAACTCCAAGTTATTACAACTGTTTCTCATAGTACTTCACGTTATTACAAACAGTATTCCAAATTATTACAACTATTACTCCTAGTACTCCCAATTGTTACAAATATTACTCCCATTACTCTAAGTTACTACAACTACTACTCCCAGCACTCCAAGTCACTACAAATACTACTCTCGGTAATCCAAGTTACTACAAATAATACTCCCAGTAATCCAAGTTATTACAACTAATACTCCCAGTACTCCATGTTACTACAAATTATACTCCTAGTACTCCAAGTTACTACAAATAATAGTCCCAGTGCTCCAAGGTATTACAAATAATACTCCCAGTACTAAAATTTACTATAAATTATACTCCCAGTACTCCATATTACTACAAAAATACTCCCAGTACTCCAAGTTACTACAAATAGCATTTCCAGTACTTCAAGTTACCACAGAAATACTCCCAGTATTTCAAGTTACTACAAATTATACTCCCAGTACTCCAAGTCACTACAAATAATGCTCCTAGTACTCCAAGTTACTGCAAATAATACTACCAGTACTCCAAGTCACTACAAATAATGCTCCTAGTACTCCAAGTTACTACAAATTATACTCCCAGTACTCCAAGTCACTACAAATAATGCTCCTAGTACTCCAAGTTACTGCAAATAATACTACCAGTACTCCAAGTTACTACAAAAATACTCCCAGTATTCCAAGTTACTACAGATATCTCCTCAACTATCAGTCATTAATAAATTGTGTCCTACCCCCTCACTCACAGCATGTCTGCCGCTCCTCCTGTCTGTGTGTCCCTTGCTTGCCTGTCAGGTGCAGAATGCGCCTCGGTCCCCATCACCGCGCTCACCTGCCAGTGTGTCCCAGCTCCTGCTCTCACACAGCTCCACTTGTCAGTGTGAATCCTTGTTCTTCAGTCTGTTTCCGGCTGCTCCTCAGTCCCTATCCCTGCGCTCATCTCTCAGTGTGTCCCTCGTTCTCCTGTCAGGTGCTGGCTGCTCCTCAGTCCCTATCTCCGCACTCACCTATCAGCATGTACCTTGTTCTCCTGTCAGGTGCTGGCTGCTCCTCTGTCCCTATCCCCGCACTGACCTATCAGTGTGTCCCTCGTTCTCATGTCAGGTGCCAGCTGCTCCTTAGTCCCTATCCCCGCACTCACCTGTCAGTGTGTCCCTCGTTCTCATGTCAGGTGCCAGCTGCTCCTTAGTCCCTATCCCCGCACTCACCTGTCAGTGTGTCCCTCATTCTCCTGTCAGGTGCCGGCTGCTCCTCAGTCCCTATCTCCGCACTCACCTGTCAGTATGTCCCTCGTTCTCCTGTCAAGTGCTGGCTGCTCCTCTGTCCCTATCCCCGCACTGACCTATCAGTGTGTCCCTCGTTCTCATGGCAGGTGCCATCTGCTCCTTAGTCCCTATCCCCACACTCACCTGTCAGTGTGTTCCTCATTCTCTTGTCAGGTGTTGGCAGCTCCTCAGTCCCTATCCCCACACTCACCTGTCAGTGTGTTCCTCATTCTCTTGTCAGGTGTTGGCAGCTCCTCAGTCCCTATCCCCACACTCACCTGTCAGTTTGTCCCTCGTTCTCATGTCAGGTACCGGCTGCTCCTCAGTCCCTATCCCCGCACTCACCTGTCAGTCTGTCCCTTGTTCTCCTGTCAGGCGCCGGCTGCTCTATAGTCCCTATCCCCGCACTCACCTGTCAGTGTGTCCCTCGTTCTTCTGACAGGTGCCAGCTGCTCCTTAGTCCCTATCCCTGCCCTCACCTGTCAGTGTGTCCCTCGTTCTCATGTCAGGTGCCGGCTGCTCCTCAGTCCCTATCCCTGCACTCACCTGTCAGTCTGTCCCTTGTTCTCCTGTCAGGCGCCGGCTGCTCTATAGTCCCTATCCCCGCACTCACCTGTCAGTGTGTCCCTCGTTCTTCTGACAGGTGCCGGCTGCTCCTTAGTCCCTATACCCACACTCACCTGTCAGTGTGTCCCTCGTTCTTCTGACAGGTGCCGGCTGCTCCTTAGTCCCTATCCCTGCCCTCACCTGTCAGTGTGTCCCTTGTTCTCCTGTCAGGTGCCGGCTGCTCCTTAGTCCCTATCCCTGCACTCACCTGTCAGTGTGTCCCTCGTTCTCCTGTCAGATGCCGGCTGCTCTATAGTCCCTATCCCCACACTCACCTGTCAGTGTGTCCCTCGTTCTTCTGACAGGTGCTGGCTGCTCCTTAGTCCCTATCCCTGCCCTCACCTGTCAGTGTGTCCCTCGTTCTCCTGTCAGATGCCGGCTGCTCCTTAGTCCCTATCCTCACACTCACCTGTCAGTGTGTCCCTCATTCTCCTGTCAGGTTCCGGCTTCTCCTCGGTCCCTATCCCCATGCTCACCTGTCAGTGTGTCCCGGCTCCTGCTCTCATGTAGCTACACCTTTCAGTGTTGCTGCTTCCGTCCCTGCCTTGCAAGCCATCAGTGTCTCCCTGTTCTCCTGCGACTTGCAGCAGCGGCTCCTACAGCTCCTCGCAGCGCCTCTCTCGGCATACAGTGTTCCTCACAGCATGCTCCATCCAGCGTGTTCCTTCCAGCATGCTCCTCGCTGGTCCTTTGTTGGGTGACAGTTGTTCAGCCAGTCAGTGTCAGCTAGTCAGTTCCCACAAAGTGTCAGTTAGTGTCAGATTGTCCGCCGCAATATCACAGTCCCAATATAAGTCACTGATCGCCGCCATTACCAGTATAAAAATAAATAAATAAATAGAAGTTCCAGTATCAGAAGAAATTTGATTTTTACATTTTTTTTTTATTGGATATATTTTATAGCTGAAAGTAAAAAATATTGTCAAATACCACCAAAAGAAAGCTCTATTCGTGGAAAAAAACAAGTGTGACAAAGAATACTTCTGTTGTTCAAGTCCAAGATGCTGCTGATCATCCTAGTGTCAAGGGGCGCGCCTGCTGCAGCAACAAATAACCTTGGCAAGATGGAAGGGTCAAAGGTTGAACTGCAGAAATCCTGTCCGGAGCTCAGGAAATGGTTAAGCAGTCTGTTCTGCAGCTTAACCACCTCAAGATCGGCACGTTACACCCCCTTTTATTATCGGGCCATTTTTCGGTTTTCAGGGCTGTGATAGTTTGACTGACAATTACTCCGCCATGCAACATTGTACAAAAATACACTTTGTATCATTTTTTTTCCAAGACAGATACAGCAATTTTTTGGCCGCATTTAAAAACCCCTGGCAGGGTTGTGCTTCTGGTTTTTAAATCTTCTTTAGGCTCCTTGTCATGAGACACCGGACACATAAAGTCGCATAGCAAGTTGCAGCCCATGTATTTCAATGGAAGCCGTTCAAATCTATGCAACTTAAAGTCGCAGTGACTTTACAAAGGTTCCTGCACTACTTTGATGAGACTTAAAGTGGCTCTAAAGGTAGAAGGTTTTTTATGGCATTCTATGCATTAAGATAAACCTTCTGTGCGCAGCAGCCCCCCTCAGCCCCCCTAACACTTTCCTGAGCCCTATCTCTATCCAGCGATGTGCACCAGAGACTGGTATGTCCGGGACTCTCCCTCCTGATCGACTAAGACAAAACAGCAGCGCCATTGGTTCCTGCTGCTGTCAATCAAAGTCAGTTAGCCAAACAAGAGAGAGAGGGGGCGGGGCTGAACCATGGTTCCTTGTCTGCATGGACACAGGGGGCTTTGGCTTGACTGGGGTGCCCCCATAGCAAGCTGCTTGCTGTGGGAGCACTCGACAAGAGAGAGGGGCTAGAAGAACAAAAGAGGGACCCGAGAAGAAGAGGATCTGGGCTGCCCTGTGCAAAACCAACTGCACAGAGGAGGGAAGTATAACAGGTTTGATACTTTTAAAGAAAAAAAAATGAGGCTTTACAATCACTTTAACCACTTGAAGTCTGCAATATAGCTGAAAGATGGCTACAGCTCGGGCTTAAATTGCCAGGCGGGTGTACATGGACGTTTTCCCATGCTTGCGCCGCCTGTGCGCCCCCTGCGGTGATTGGGTGGCGCACTCTGTGATAACTGAGTCCTCGGGACTCAACTGATCACAAATCGCAGTAATAGGCCAATCCCAGCCCTTTACCACGTGATCAGCTGTCAGCCAATGACAGCTGATCAGAAGGTTATTATATCAATTTTTAATTTGATTTCAGTTACATTTATAGCGCCATCAATTTACGCAGCACTTTTACATATACATTGTACATTCACATCAGTCCCTACCCTCAAGGAGCTTACAATCTAAGGTCCCTAACTCACATTCATACACATACTAGGGCCAATTTTAGGCAGGATCCAATTAACCTACCAGCATGTCTTTGGAGTGTGGGAGGAAACCGGAGTACCCGGAGGAAAACCATGCAGCAAAGGGCGAATATGCAAACTCCAGGCAGGTAGTGTTGTGGTTGGGTTTCGAACCAGCGACCCTTTTGCTGCAAGGCAAAAGTGACAACCACTACACCACTGTGCTGCCTGTAAACACCACTGTAAACAGTGCAGCTAATCAGTTCCCACCAGTGCCACCTACCAGTGCCCATCAGTACTGCTAACCAGTGCCCACCAATGCCACCTACCAGTGCACACCAGTGCTGCCAATCAGTGCCCATCAGTGCCTCATCAGTGCCATCTATTAGTGTCCATCAGTGCTGCCAATCAGTGCCCATCAGTGCCTAATCAGTGCCACATATTAGTGCTGCCAATCAGTGCCCCCTACCATTGCCTATAAGTGCCACCTATCAGTGCCCATCAGTGCTGCCAATCAGTGCCCATCAGTGCCACATATTAGTGCTGCCTATCAGTGCTCCCTACCAGTGCCTATCAGTGCCCATCATTGCTGCCAATCAGTGCCACCTATTAGTGCCCATCAGTGCTGCCAATCAGTGCCCATCAGTGCCTAATCAGTGCCACCTATTAGTGTCCATCAGTGCTGCCAAGCAGTGCCTCATCAGTGCCACCTATTAGTGCTGCCTATCAGTACCCCCTACCAGTGCCTATCAGTGCCCATCAGTGCCACCTATCAGTGCTGCCAATCAGTGCCCATCAGTGCCTCATCAGTGTCACCTATTAGTGCTGCCTATCAGTACCCCCTACCAGTGCCTATCAGTGTCCATTAGTGCTGCCAATCAGTGCCCATCAGTGCCTCATCAGTGCCACCTATTAGTGCTGCCTATCAGTGCCCCCTAACAATGCCTATTAGTGCCCATCAGTGCCACCTATCAGTGCCCATCAGTGCCACCTATCAGTGCTGCCTCTCATTGCCCTACAGTGCTGCCAATCAGTGCTCATTAATGCCAGTCAGTGAAGGAGAAAAATTACCTGTTTGCAAAATTTTATAACAAACTATGAAAAATGTTTTTTTTTTTTTCAAAATGTTTGGTCTCTTTTTATTCAGCAAAAAAAAAAAACAAACTCAGCAGTGGTTAAATACCAACAAAAGAAAGCTCAATTTGTGTGAAAAAATATATAAAATGTAAGTTGGGTGCAGTGTTGCACGACTGCGCAATTGTCATTCAAAGTGCGACAGCACTGAAAGCTGAAAATTGGCCTGGGCAGGAAGGGGGTTTATGTGGCCAGCAAGTGGTTAAGTGCCATAGACTGCAATGTAAACTCTCAAACGTTGTATGAAAGTCACATCTTAATGTTATCAATGCGACAGTTGTGCAACAGTCAAAAGCCACAGCTGCATCCAAGTCGCACGCATCCAAAGTTGCATCAAAGTCGCAATGGAAATCACACTTTGGAGTGGCACAAGTCTGAATGGAGCCTTAGCCAGAGCCAAAAAAAAACCAAATAAATAAAAAATACATTCAGAAAACATGCAATTCTGCCTGGGGAGGGGGCATTTTTAAACAGAACTTTTTGGGAGTTAAAGAGTAACTCCACTTTTGTTGAGAAAACAAAACATCAATGTACATTACAAGGATTCTAACAAGCATTGATTCAGATTCCAAAAAAAAATAGATAAAAATCAGCAGCTACAAATCCTGCAGCTGCTGACTTTTACTATTAAGGCACTTACCTGTCCACGAATGCAGTGGTGTCCTTACCCGAGCCGAATCTTAAATCAGCTTTCGGGGGCTGCCGTCGCCATCTTGGCTAAGGGAAACTGGCAGTGAAGCTTTCAGGCTTCACAGCCAATTTCCTGCTGCGTATGGACGAATCGCACTGTGATTTGTCAATGGGCTGGAACGAGGGGGGGCAACTTCCTGCTCACTTTGCTGTGGTGAACTAAGCCGGAAGTAGGAGCAGGTACCCGTCAAAACCAGGTACCCATTCCCCCCAAATGGTACCAAATGTGACAGCAGAGGGGGGATGCAGACAAGTGGAGCTTCCCCTTTTGGTTTAAAGAGCCCCCCTTTGTCATTCAATTAGAGCAGGGGTCTCCAAAATTTCTAAACACAGGGCTTGTTTTCCTTTTTTTTTAGATTTTAGGTGGGTTGGACTGTGGCCATTGGAAGTAGAAAATGTCTTGGCATCAATGGGAATAAACAATGCCCCATTTTTGGTGTCATTTGGTGGGAAGAATAATTCCCCATTGTTAGTGTCATTGGGGGGAAGTATAATTCTCCATTGTTGGTGTCATTGGGTAGGAAGTATAATTTCCCATCGTTGGTGTCGATGAGTAGGAAGGATAATTCCCTATTGTTGTTGTCATTGGGTGGGAAGACTAATTCCGCATCATTGGTGTCATTTGGTGGAAAGAATAATTCCCCATCTTTGGTGTCATTGGTTGGGAAGAATAATTCTCCTTCGTTGGTGTCATTGGGTGGGAAGAATAATTCTGCATCATTGGTGTCATTGGTTGGGAAGAATAACTCACTATTGTTGGTGTTATTGGGTGGGAAGACTAATTCCCCATCATTGGTGTCCTTAGGTGGAAAGAATAATTCCCCATTGTTGGTGTCATTGGGTGGGAAGAATAATTCCCCATTGTTGGTGTCATTGGGTGGGAAGAATAATTCCCTATTGATGGTGTCATTGGGTGGGAAGAATAATTCCCCATTGTCGTTGTCATTGAATGGGAAGACTAATTACACATCATTGGTGTCATTAGGTGGAAAGAATAATTCCCCATTGTTGGTGTCATTGGGTGGGAAGACTAATTCCCTATCACTGGTGTCATTGGATGGAAATACTAATTCTCCATCCTTGGCATCTTTGGCTAAGAATAATAATTCCCCATTGTTGGTGTCATTGGGTGGGAAGAATAATTCCCCATTGTTGGTGTCATTGCATGGGAAGAATAATTCCCCATCATTGGTGTCATTGGATAGGAAGAATAATTCCCTATCATTGGTGTCATTGGGTGAGAAGAATAATTCCCTATGGTTGGTGTCATTGGGTGGGCTATAATAATTCCCCATTATTGGTGTCATTGAGTGGGTAGAATAGTTCCCCATTGTTGGTGTCATTGGGCGGGAAGAATAATTGCCTATTGTTGGTGTAATTGGGTGGGAAAAATAATTCCCTATCTTTGGTGTCATTGGGTGGGAAGAATAATTCCCTATCGTTGGTGTCATTGGGTGGGATGAATAATTCTCCATGGTTGGTGTCATTGGGTTGGAAAAATAATTCCCTATCGTTGGTGTCATTGAGTGGAAAGAATAATGCCCTATCGTTGGTGTCATTGGGTGGGAAGAATAATCCCCCATTGTTGGTGTCATTGGGTGGGAAGAATAATTCCCCATTGTTTTTGTCATTGGGTGGGAAGAATAATTCCCCATTGTTGTTGTCATTGGGTGGGAAGACTAATTCCCCATCATTGGTGTCATTAGGTGGAAAGAATAATTCCCCATCGTTGGTATCATTGGGTGGGAAGAATAATCCCCCATCGTTGGTGTCATTGGGTGGGAATAATAATTCCCCATCGTTGGTATCATTGGGTGGGAAGAATAATCCCCCATCGTTAGTGTCATTAGGTGGGAATAATAATTCCCCATTGTTGGGGTCATTGGGTGGGAAGAATAATTACCCATGGTTGGTGTCATTGGGTTGGAATAATAATTCCCCATTGTTGGGGTCATTGGGTGGGAAGAATAATTACCCATGGTTGGTCTCATTGGGTGGGCTATAATAATTCCCCATTGTTGGTGTCATTGGGTGGGAAGAATAGTTCCCCATTGTTGGTGTCATTGGGCAGGAAGAATAATTTCCTATTGTTGGTGTAATTGGGTGGGAAAAATAATTCCCTATCTTTGGGTGGGAAGAATAATTCCCTATCATTGGTGTCATTGGGTGGGAAGAATAATTCCCTATCGTTGGTGTCATTGGGTGGGATGAATAATTCTCCATGGTTGGTGTCATTGTTACCCCTTAATAATATCGGGTGGGTTACTCTGGTTGGTACCCATTAATAAGAAGGGTGGGTTACTGGGGTTGTTACCCCTTAATAATAAGGT
>BLSH010150336.1:48542-62166 GCA_018402905.1 Glandirana rugosa | reverse complement strand
AGTGTGAATAAAAGATGTTGAATGATTTCCGGTTTGATTTAAAGTGACACACACACTTGAAATAATTGTGCAGAAGAGATGTGCAATGTTTGACGGTTTCAATTAAAGTGATACACACATTTTAAAAAGAAGTGTGAATAAAAGATGTTCACTGATTTCCGGTTTGATTTAAAGTGATACACACATTTTGCAGAACAGTGATATGGGTACTCTGGGCTTATTTATACTTTTTGTGCATAGTTTGAAGATGATTTTAGAACAGTTCTATGGCCTCTAATGTTAATTAATACTTTTTAGACCCATTTTGAAGATGATCTCCATTTTTGCATTTTTATGTTTTTATTTTTTTAAAAATATTTAAAGTTATTTCACTGTCCCCATTTCTTTGTAGGGCACTTGTCCCACCCTTACCCACATTTTCCTTCTTTTTGCAGACCTCTAGGACCTTCCTGGGCTTTTTTACAGCATTTTTAAAATTTTTCATTAAAATTACCAGAACCCCGGACCCGAACCCGAACTTTTTTTGAAAAGTCCGGGTCCGGGTCCGGGTCCCGGACACCCCAAAGTTCGGTACGGACCCGAACTTTACAGTCCGGGTTCGCTCAACTCTAAATGCAATGTCAAGCTGACCAAGATCTCCCAGGAGTCAATGCAAAGCTGGAAATGACGTACAGCGCAACGGCTCATAAATGAGGAAGTGAAATTAGATATAGGCATAAAACAGAAAAAAAAAGAATAAATTGCCAATTCATTTTAAGGATGCACATTGGTGCTGCATGGTGAGGAGTGAAAAATGTGGATTGAACTCCACTTTAGCATGTATGTAAACCCCAACAATAAACCTTTCTCATTTGCTCCCTTTTGGTCTGTTAAATATGCCATGGAAAGTGATTTGTTTTATCTGTTCAATGAGAGCAATACAGTTATGTTCATAAGTTTACATACCCTGGCATAATTTATGATTTCTTGGCCATTTTTCAGAGAATATGAATGATAACACAAGAACTTTACTTTCACTCATGGTTAGGGTTTGGCTGAAGCCATTTATTATCAATCAACTGTGTTTACTCTTTTTATATCATAATGACAACAGAAACTACCCAAATGACCCTGATCAAAAGTTTACATACCCCAGTTCTTAATACCATGTATTGCCCCCTTTAACATCAATGACAGCTTGAAGTCTTTTGTGGTATTTGTGGATGAGGCTCTTTATCTTCTCAGATGGTAAAGCTGTCCATTCTTCTTGGCAAAAAGCCTCCAGTTCCGGGAAATTCTTGGGCTGTCTTGCATGAACGGCACATTTGAGATCTCCCCAGAGTGGCTCAATGATATTGAGGTCAGGAGACTGAGATGGCCACTCCAGAACATTCACTTTTTTCTGCTGTAGCCAATGACAGGTCGACTTGGCCTTGTGTTTTGGATCATTGTCATGTTGGAATGTCCAAGTACTTCCCATGCACAGCTTCCTGGCTGATGAATGCAAATGTTCCTCCAGTATTTTTTGATAACTGCATTCATCTTGCCATCAATTTTGACCAAATGTCCTGTGCCTTTGTAGCTCGCACATCCCCAAAACATCAGTGATCCACCTCCGTGTTTCACAGTAGGAATGGTGTACCTTTCATTATAGTCGTGGTTGAATCCTCTACAAATATAGCGTTTATGGTTGTGGCCAAAAAGCTCAATTTTGGTCTCATCACTCCAAATGACTTCATGCCAGAAGGTTTGAGGCTTGTCTCTGTGATGTTTGGCGTATTATAAGTGGGATACTTTGTGGCATTTGCATAGTAATGGCTTTCTTCTGGTGACTCGACCATGCAGCCCATCTTTCTTCAAGTGCCTCCTTATTGTGCATCTTGAAACAGCCACACCACATGTTTTCAGAGAGTCCTGAAGTTATTTGTGGGTTTTCTTTGCATCCCAAACAATTTTCCTGGCAGTTGTGTCTACCTGACCGTGGTTTGGTTTCAACAGAACCCCTCATTTTCCACTTCTTGATTAGAGTTTGACCACTGCTGATTGGCATTCTCAGTTTCTTGGATATCGTTTTATATCCCTTTCCTGTTTTATACGGTTCAACTACCTTTTCCCACAGATCCTTTGACAATTCTTTTGCTTTCCCCATGACTCAGAATCCAGAAACGTCAGTGCGGCACTGGATGAAATATGCAAGGGTCTGTCAGGAGTCCAGAAACTCATTGACCTTTTATACACACACACTAATTACAAGCAAACAGATCACAGGTGAGGATGGTTACCTTTAATAGCCATTCAGACCCCTTTGTGTCAACTTGTGTGCATGTTATCAGGCCAAAATCACCAGGGTATGTAAACTTTTGATCAGGGTCATTTGGGTAGTCTCTGTTGTCATTACGACTGAAAAAGAGTAAACACAGCTGATAATAAATGACTGCAGCCAAACACTAACCATGAGTGAAAGAAAAGTTTTTGTGTTCTCATTCATATTCTCTGAAAAATGGCAAAGAAATCATAAATCCTGCCAGGGTATGTAAACTTATGATCACAACTGTAGATGTATGGATAAGAGGGACAGCGGCATATAGAGGAACCAATCCCCTCCCTCCTACAGTCACTTCTCCTCATTTCCCTCCCACAGGCATTCAGCAGCTGTAGGAGGGAGAGGATTGGTTCCTTCATATGACGTCATCCCTGCCGCCCCACCTTTCCAGCATCTTAATGCCCCTGTCCCCTCTCCCGGCCCCCCTGTGCTCTCCCCCGTCCCCCCCTCCCCTAGGGTAGTGGTGGGGAAGAGATCTGGAAGTGGAAGAAAAACCACAGCAGAGTGGGGCAGAGCTGTAAAAATCTCAGGACTGGATGGATAAAAAAAAAAAATATTTGGCAGGTAAAAGAGCTCTTATATACAGTATGTATTTAATCTATGTTTTCACCTAAAGGCCTGAAGCTCATCTTTAATGGGTTAACATTGAGCCTTAGTGGGCAGACAATGGCACATTTAACCACTTGCCGACTGCCTAACATACTTGTACTGAGGCAGGTCGGCTCAATTGTGTGAAATATCGTACCTGTATGTCATCAATTTCACGTAATAGCCACAAGGGGGCACGGCTGTTCAGGTGCGCCATCATATAACGTCCACCCAGAACGAGAGCCGCACTGTCCCTCCGTCATTTGACGGTGGGCAGGCGGCAAGTGGTTAAAGGGTCTGTAAACCCTCAAGGTTTTTTTCTGTAGTGCAGCAGCCCCGCCAGAGATCCCCTTTTACTTACCTGAACCCGATCTGTTGCAGCAAAGGGGGCGAGCACAGCAGCTCCAGCCGCTGTCTCGGGTCCTCATCGGATAGATTTATAGCAGCAGGAGCCATTGGCTCCCACTGCTGTCAATCAAATCCAGTGACACGGGAGCCAGGGGCGGGGCCGAGTCCTGCTGTCTGTGTCAATGGACACAACATCAGGACTTGGAAGCGCACCCGTAAGAGTGAACCCCAGGGAAAGTGCTTCTCTGAGGGGGCACTTGAGAAGAGGAGGAGCCAGGAGACCCCAGAACAAGAGGATCGGGGCCACTTTGAGCAAAACCTTTACACAGAGAAGGTAAGTATAACATGTTTGTTATTTAAAAAAGCAAACAAACCTTTACAATCACTTTTAGGGGGTAAAACCTTCTGGGGCTGAAGTGGTTAGTCCAGGTCCAACGACCAATTATCTGTTTTATCCAATTAAATAGAGATGATACTTGTGTCTATGTCTTAAAAGCAAATTTTATCTGTGCTCCGCATACTTACTGCAGCAGCTTGCGTTCTGTTTGGTTCGCGATCCAAGGACAACCTTGTAGTGCTTTAACTGTCGTAAAAAACTCTTCTTTTTTTAATCTGCAGAAAAAAATAATCAACAACCTGAATTCTCTTTTGTCCACAGATGAGAAGGGGAGTTAGGAAATGAGTGCATCAATTGCTATGCAATCCCTAATACTCAGTGGTGGTTGGTGCTCAATTTTTTTGGGGGGTCAGCAAACAAATCACCCCCCCCGTCGCTCACCAGTGATAGGGCCCATGGTGGGGTATGATCCCAGCCCCCCCCCCCAGTACATACCAGTATAGCAGGTAGAAGGTACAGTAGCTCAGGGTAGATGGCGGGGTCATCGTTCTCCTGATCCCCGGGCAGTCTCAGCTCAGTGTCCGTCCGGTTGCTGGGGGAAGGGGCCGTTTCTGGGCTTGGTTCCCCCTGAGCAAGTGATGGGTAGGAAGTGCCCAGATAGAAGAAGCTGACTTGGGTCAGGTGATGGGGGGACACTGAGCCCGACCAGCCATCAGAGGAGTGGAGGACATTCTGGAGACCGGACAGTCACTTCTCTTATCGGCCAATCGGGTCTTAACCACTTAAGGACTGAGCCCCTTTTTGAGATTCGGTGTTTAAAAGTTAAAATCAGATTTATTTGCTATAAAATTACTTAAAACCCCCAAACATTATAAACATTTTTTCCTAACACCCTACAGAATAAATTGAGTTAAAAAAATAAGACAGCAGTAAAGTTTGCCCATTTTTTTTTCACATTGTGAAAGACAATGTCACGCTGAGTAAAATGATACCCAACATGTTATGCTTGCGCCTGCTCAAGGAATGGCGACAAACTTTGGCCCTTAAAAATCTCCATCGACGACGTTTAAAAAGTTCTACAGGTTACCACTTTTAAGTTACAGAGGAGGTCTAGTGCTAGAATTATTACTCTCGCTTAAAATTGAGCGAACCCGAACTGCAAAGTTTGGGTCCGTACCGAACTTTGGGGTGTCCGTGACCCGGAACCAAACCCGGACATTTGAAAAAAAGTTTGGGTTCGGGTTCTGGGTTCGGGTATTTGATCACGCATGTTGAATAGCTGCAGGGCAGCCAATCAACAAGCGTTTCACTGGTTTGCCCTTAGAAGCCATCACAGCCATGTCTACTAATGGCATGGCTGTGATTGGCCAGTGCATCATGTGACCCAGCCTCTGTATATGCTGGAGTCACATAGTGCTGCAGTCACATGCTCTCTGACTAGTGTAGGGAGAGGATGCTGCCGGCGCTGTAAGGGACAGATTGCAGATCTCATCGATCTGATTGTGGACTAGGTAGAGATTACTACTACTACTGCTTTTAGGGACAGATTGCAGATCTCATCCTGCATTACAGAACGATCTGACTGGACTAGGTAGAGTCTACTGCTTAGAGGGACAGATTATTGTTCTAAAATCATCTCCTAGTTCTATAGGGTCAGGTTCCTGCTGTTGCTGTAAGGGACAGATTATTGTTCTAAAATCATCGCCTACTCCTATAGGGTCAGGTTCCTGCTGTTGCTGTAAGGGACAGATTATTGTTCTATAATCATCTCCTAGTTCTAAAGGGAGAGGTTCCTGCTGGTCCTGTAAGGGACAGATTATTGCTCTAAAATCATCGCCTACTCCTATAGGGTCAGGTTCCTGCTGTTGCTGTAAGGGACAGATTATTGTTCAATGTGAGTTGGGGGCTACCCCAATTAGAAAAAAAAACCCAAACAAACAACAAAAAGTGTTGGCTACCTCCTGCTCCTCCTCCTCCTCCTCCACCACCGCCATTTCCACATACACTGCCACGGTCACGGCCTAGTCAACCTCTAGGCTCCTACTCCACATCCACCCCCCCTTCCCGTTTTTATTTTTTTTATTTGATTTTAAGTTATTTTCCCTATACCCATTTTTTTGTAGGGCACTTGTCCTACTCTTACCCCCATGTTACTTCATTTTGCAGCCCTCTAGCACTTGCCAGGACTTTTTTACAGCCATTTTTGTTCCGAAAAGTTTGGGTCCCCATTGACTTCAATGTGGTTCGGGGTCCGGGGTAAAGTTCGGGTCAAGTACGGTACCGAACCCAAACTTTTTCGGGAAGTTTGGCTGGACCTGCCGAACCCGAACGCTCAACTCTACTCTCGCTCTAATGATCACGGCGATACCTCACATGTGTGGTTTGAACACCGTTTGCATATGCGGGCGGGACTTACGTATGCTCACTTCTGCGTGTGAGCTCAGTGGGACGGGGCGCTTTAAAAAAAAAAATTCTTATTTGTTTTACTTTTATTTTTTAATTTTTTAACTGACCTTTAAAAAAAATGTTGATCACTTTTATTCCTATTACAAAGAATGTAAACATTCCTTGTAATAGAAAAAAGCATGACAGGTTCTCTTAAATATGAGATCTGGGGTAAAAAAGACCTCACATCTCACATTTACACTAAATTGCAATAAAAAAAAAAAAAATGACACTTGAAAAAAAAAGTCTCCTTTAAGAGCTTTGGACGGAAGTGACTTTTGACATCACTTCCGCCCTGCAATGTTATGGAGCCGAGTGGGGGCCATCTTACCCTCAGTTGGCATCCAGCCTATGGGGAGAGAGGATTGGATCGTCTCTGCCGCTACTGGCGGCTCCAATAAGCAGCGGAGAGGACCATAGAGTGGCGGGAGGGGGGCCCTATCCTGCCCCCGATAAAAGTGTTCTCGCGGTGACCGCCCACCATTTTTAAAAATATCGGGGTTATGGTAGCTATCTGCTACCATATCAACGGTATTCAATGGCAAAGTGCCGCCGTATAATGAAGGCGGGTGGTCTGGAAGTTGTTAAGACCCGCTTCCTGATCGAAGAAGCGGGAAGACAATAGCGAATTTTAATTAGATGATGTCATACAAGTGGGTGGGCTCCGGGTGCAATGCTCTGTGCCCTGAGCCCACCCTTTTTGAAGCCAATTAGATTCTCAGGCTCTAGTCATGTGCTTCTAAAAATAAATAAAACCCCATTGAAATCCATGTGCCCTGCATGGAGATTAGGGGGGCGGCACCCCTGTGCCCCTAATGGAGTGGCTGCCACTGCTAATACTGAACTTTTCTTATTTGTTCCTCTTAGTGTGCTAAATATACCATTGATGGCATTTTGTTATATCTATTTGACAAGTGTAAGAAATGCCTGTTGATTCTTTGGGAAATCTCCTGAGCTGATACTGCCATGGAAAGTGGTAGAGGGACAAGGGAGGCCCAGGCGATGCTCAAGGTATGCTGTCCAATAGACATGTGCGGTTCGTTTTGTTCCGAATTAAAATTCAGACAAATTTTTGTTTTTTCGGAAGTCCGGATGTATCCGTATTTCCGAATTACAATAGTACTGAATTTAAACGAATCCGAAATAACGAAAAAAAAATTCAGACGAAATTCAAATAATTTTCGAATACTTTTCAAATTCAAATAGTTTTCAAATTTGAATTTGAAAAGTCCTCAAATTTGAATAGTTTTCCAAATTCCAAAGAGAGCAAAATAGAATAGAAAACAAAGGAATAGAACAGAAAAAAACAATAGACTAGAAAAAAATATAACAGGAAACAAAAGAATAGAATACAACAGCTCTATTCCACTCCACCACATTATATTCTTTCATTTTCTGTTATATTCCCCTCTATTGTATTCTATCTTTTTCAATTCTATTCCTCCACTTTCCACTCCACCCCATTCTCCATGGAAATTGGAAAACGATTCAAAAACTTTTTGAATCAATTAAAAAAATGAATAAACAAAACAAATTAAACGAATGAAACAAATCTAACTAACCAAATTTATGTAAATAACGAATCAAAACTAAATTAAACGAAACTCATTTTTTCGTTCTGCACATGTCTACTGTCCACCACTCGCCCAATGAAAGTGACCAAGGATCAGGGTTGTCAACCATCAGTAAATTTATGGACAGTTTATAAAAATCAGGCATTTATTACAACTGTCTGCAAAGATCAGAGGCTGATAATTTGTCATGCTCTGTTGACTTTGTAAGTGTAAACCAGGCAAATTACTTGATATGGGTATTGTCAGAGTTTTCGTATTGTGTTTAACCACTTCTTGTCCGCGCTATAGGCGAATGACGGCTACAGCGAGGGATTCCAATGCCAGGAGGGCTTCAATAGGTGTGATCGCGTGGCACGCTCTGTGACTCCCGAGTGCTTCCGACTCGGCTGATCACAGAGCAGGGTAAAGGGCCAATAACAGCAGGCCCTTTACCATGTGATCAGCTGTCAGCCAATGACAGCTGATCATGGAAGTAAACAAGGCGGTTATCGGCTTATTTTCTCCTCACAATCAGCATGAGGAGAAAAGCAGAAAGCCGATAACCAGCTTCTGTTACAGGGACATCCATCCCTGCCTCGGTGCCCGCCAGTGCAGCTTATCAGTGCCCACTAGTGTCACCTATCAGTGCCCACCAGTGCCACCTGTCAGTGCCCATCAGTGCTCACCATTGCTACCTATCAGTGCCCATCAGTGCTCGCTAGTGCCACCTATCAGTGCCCACCAGTGATGCCAATCAGTGCCCACCAGTACCACCTATCAGTGCCCATCAGGGCTAACCAGTGCCACCTATCAGTGCCCACAAGCGATGCCAATCAGTGCCTACCAGTGCCACCTATCAGTGTTCAGTCAGTGTATCAGTGTACCTATCGATACCAATCAGTGCCACCTATCAGTGCCCAAAAGTGCTGCCTATCAGTGACACCTCTCACTGCCCATCAGTGCCACCTCTCAGTGCCCATCAGTGCCGCCTATCATAGTCCATTAGTGCCACCTATCAGTGCCACCTATCAGGGCAGCCTTATCAGTCCTGCCTCATTAGTGCTCACCAGTGCCACCTCAGTGTCCATCAGTGCCTGAGGCTCTAATTGGCTTCAAAAAGGGTGGGCTTGGGGCACAGAGCACTGCACCCTGAGCTCACCCAGTTGTATGACAATAGCAAATTAATATTCGCTATTATCACACTGATTCTCCTCCTGGCCAGTCGGGTTTTAAGACCCACTTTTTGAGAGGAGAAGCAACCATATTGGCCACCGAGGAGGAAGCCACTGAGGAACAGGAGACACAGCGGGAGGCCAGTCCACTGAAGAGGAGACACAGGGGGAAGCTGAAGCTGCTGAAGATGGGGTAAGTGAGTGGCTGGTGAGCGGACTGGCGAGCAACGGGGGGGGGGGGGGGGTGTTCGGTTTACCGAGCGATGGGTGGGTGTTTGACTGGCGACTGAATGGGGTGGTGGGCGGTTTATTTGCCCCCCCCCCCCAAAAAAAATGGAGTACCAGCCGTCACACTAAATTTTTCATATTTTGTCAGTGAAAAATGCTCTGAGAGGTTGGCAACACTGCCAAGGGTCCTGCAAATGGTTAGCTAACTCAAAGTCCCCCTGTGCAGTGGTGGAGCAGAGGATTCATAGAGAACACAGCTGGATCGCAGGAGGTGTGAGTATGGTTTTTCATACATAAAAATGTGAAAAAGGTTATGGGGGGATATGAGGGAGTGAAGTTCCCCTTTAAACTTTCCAGAGCTTTCAAGAATTGAAGTACACGCATCTGTCTCAGAGTGAGAAGTGAGAATTTTACACCTAGACTGTGCAAATCGCAGGGAGACGCATAGGGGTATACACTCACCGGTCACTTTATTATGTACACCTTGCTAGTACCGGGTTGGACCTCCTATTGCCTTCATTCTTCATGGCATAGATTCAGCAAGGTGTTGGAAACATTCCTCAGAGATTTTGCCCCATAGTGACATGATAGCATCACGCAGTTGCTGCAGGTTTTGTCGGCTGCACATCCATGATGCAAATCTCTCATTTTACCACATACCAAAGGTGCTCTATTGGATGAGATGTGGTGAGTGTGGAGGCCATTGGAGTGCAGTGACCTTGTTGTCCAGTGGTGAGATGATTGGAGCTTTGTGACATGGTGCATTATCCTGCTGGAAGGAGACATCAGAAGATGGGAACACTGTAGTCATAATGGGATGGACATGGTCAGCAACAATACTCAGGTAGGCCGTGGTGTTTAAACCATGCTCAATTGGTACTAGGGGGCCCAAAGTGTGGCAAGAAAACATCCCCCACACCATTACCCTACCACCGCCAGAATGAACCGGTGATACATGGATCCATGCTTTCCTGTTGTTTATGCCAAATTCTGATCCTACCATCTGAATGTCGCAGCTGAAATCGAGACTCATCAGACCAGGCAATGTTTCTCCAATCTTCTATTGTCCAATTTTAGTGATCCTGTGCGAATTGTAGCCTCAGTTTCCTGTTCTTAGATGACAGGAGTAGCCCCTGGAGTGGTCTTCTGCTGCTGTAGCCCATCTCCTTCAAGGTTCGAGGTGTTGTGCATTCAGAGATGGTATTCTGCATATCTTGCATGTAACAAATGTTTATTTGAGTCGCTGTTGCCTTTCTATCATCTGGAACCAGTCTGCCCATTCTCCTCTGACATCAACAAGGTATTTTCCTCCACACAACTCTATTTTTCCCATCATTCTTTGTAAACCTGAGAGATGATTGCGTGTGAAAATCTCAGTAAATCAGCAGTTTTTGAAATACTCAGATCAGTCCGTCTGGCACCAACAACCATGCCGAATTCAAAGCCACTGAAATCCCCTTTCTTCCCCATTCCAATGCTCGGTTTTAACTTCGGCAAGTTGTCTTCACCACGTCAAGATGCCTAAATGCATTGATTTGCTGCCATGCGATTAGCCGATTAGCAATTTGTGTTACCAAACAATTGAACATGTGTACCTAATAAAGTGGCCGGTAAGTGTAGTTCTCCCAGTAAAATCGCATGCATGTTCATTCTCTGCAACTAAGGAAAAAAACCCACAAATGTTATTAGGGCATTCCCTACCCTGGGCAAATATTTTTCATTGATTTAAAATGAAAAATACAGCATTTGGCCACTAGATGGCACTAAGTATCCTTTTACAGGCGGTCCCCGGGGTTACAAAGAAGATAGGAACTGTAGGTTTGTTCATAAGTTGAATTTGTTTGTAAGTGGGAACAGGTACATTTTTTAATGTAGCTTCAGCCAAATAAACTATTTTTAAGCTTTTTGGATAGCATAGGGAAACACCCCTGTAATGTTTGTTTTGCTGTCTATGTTTCTGTTCAGAAGATTTCATCTCTCTTGCTGTCCCAATGATAATTTGATGATGAAGATTTTGGGTTGTTGTGGAAATAAGGATTGGTGATAAAGCTTCAGTGGAGACCCCTTTTTCCCATAATAACTCTTATAGGAGTGAATTTCCCTTCCTAGGGGGAGATTTCCTCTCACTTCCTGTTGTCTCCCCCCGTTTGTAAGTCGGATGTTTGTAACTGGGGGACCGCCTGTATTTGTAAAAGTTGGAAATCATATCATGTAATGACAATAAACATATATTGATAAAAACGATTCTTTAGCAAAACTTTAAAGTCTATTTATAAAAAATAAATAAATCTCAGTGTGAATGTCTCAACATTTGCACAACTGTCGAGAATAATCCACGTGATGTATCTAATGTGTTTATTTCCTATGATCGTAAGTTCCATCTAGTGGTCATAATGTAGTATTTTCCTGAAATACCTCAATTGAGAAATACAACATTATGGCCACTGGATGGGGCTGATGATTATAGGAAAAGTATATTACACATAATACGTAGATAATTCGGGAGGGCTGTGTGAATTCTTGAGGTATCTTAAAAATAGACTGCAAAATGTTCTCACACCTTTATACTAAAAAATAAGACAAGAAGAAGATTTATATAACTCACGTTTTCATTGTAGAATGCAATATAAGGGTTTGCAGATGTGAACATTCAGCAGCTGATAGTGTGGCTTCTTTTTTCCTTAACCTGCAAAAACAAACTGGATATTAGTATACCATGTTTTTCCTTTCTTCCTTCCTTCCTTCCTTCCTTCTTCCTTATCTTTACCTACCATCCTCCATTCCTTCCTTTCTCTTCCTTCTTCCTTATCTTTACCTACCATCCTCCATTCCTTCTTTTCTCTTCCTTCCTCTTTTCCTTTCTCTGCTTTCTCGTCCTTCCTTCTAGTATTAATTTCCTCAGCAAAAATATTTTCAGTGCTGAAACTAACATTAGTTCTGGAGATTTTAGTCAACTAAAATATGACTAAAACTAAAATGGCATTTTAGTAAAAAGATGACTAAAACTAAATTGAAATTTGACGTCAAGATTAACACTGCTTCCTTCCTTTCTTCCTTACACTTGCTTCAACTTCTTTTTTCCTCCCTTCCTTTCTGCTCCTTCCTCCCTGCTTATCTTTACCTTCCTTCATCCCCATTCCTTTTTCCTTCCCTTTACCTTCCTTCCTTCCATTCCGTCTTTCTGTTCTTCCATTCGCTTCCTTTACCTGCCTTCCTTCCCCTTCCTTTATTTCTCCCTTCCTTCCTCCCTTTCCTGTCCTTTCTTCCATCCTCCCTTCCTTTCTCTTCCGTCTTCCTTATCTTTAACTTCCTTTGCCTACCTTCCTCCCTTCCTTTTTCTTTTTTTCACCATATTTTTTCCTTCCTTCCTTTCTTTCCTTCCTTTCTCTTCCTTCCTTCCTTCATTCCTTTCTCTTCCTTCCTTCCTTCATTCCTTTGTCTTCCTTCCTTTACTTCTCTTCTTCCTTATTCCTTTCTTCCTTCCTTCTTTTTACCTTACTTACCCTTCCTCCTTATCTCTTCAGTCCTTCCTCTCTTCTTTGTTTTTACCCTCCTTCCCCTTTCTTTTCTCTTCCTTACTCCTTACTTTTACTTACTTTCCTTCCTCTCTATTTGTACCTACCTTCCCCTTCTTTCCTCTTTTCCTTTGCTTTCCTTCCTCTGTTTTTTTTACCTTCTTGACTTCCCCTTTCTTTCTCTTCCCTCCTCCTTATTTCCCTCTTCCTTCCTTCTTTTTACCTTCCTTCCTCCTCCTTCCTTTCTCCTCCTTCCTTCTTATCTCTTCCTTCCTTCCTCCCTTCCTTGTTTTTACCCTCCTTCCCCTTCCTTTCTCTTCCTTCCTCCTTACCTTTACCTTCCTCCCTCCTTACCGTTACCTTCCTTCCCCTACCTTCCCCTTCCTTCCAGTGTTAATTTTGTCGACAAAAATATTTTCGTTGACAAAATTAACACTGGTACCGGAGATTTTAGTCAATTAAAATATGACTAAAACTAAAACAATTCAGATCACTAAAATACGACTAAAACTAAATCGAAATTTGACGTCAAAATAACACTGTTTCCATCCTTCTCCTTCCTTCCTTCCTTTTTCTTCCTTTCTCTACATCCCTCCTTATCTTTACCTTCCTTCCTTCCCTTTACTATTCTTCCTTTTCCTTCCTTCTTTCCTTCCTTTTTCTTCTTTCCTTCCTTCCTAATCAAAAGACTATTTCTAACTTCCGGTTCTGGCACCTTATGGAGAGGAGCTAGAAGACCTACCTCCCGCTAAGCTCCTCTAAACATCAGCGAAAAAAGCAGCCAACAGCCAAAGCGACCCCCCAGCTTCTACCCACGCCTAGGGGAGCTGGATGGATCGGCAGCTAAAAAGCGACTACAAATCTCCTCGAATCGCCCTCCATCCAGAAGATCGAGGAGAGGTATTCCACGGTCTTGGCCTTCAATCTTTATCAGAAAACTAATCCTTCCTTCCTTTCTTCTTTTTCCTTCCTTTCTTCCTTCCTTTTCCTTCTTATCATTTCCCTTCCTTCCTTCCATTTCTATTCCTCCCTACATCTCTTTCCTTCTTTTTCCTTCCTTCCTTCCTCTTCCTACCTTTGTCACAATAAAACTGCAGTTTAAAGCTAAATCAAAATCAGCATAAAATCACTAGACT
>BLSH010150336.1:17637-29510 GCA_018402905.1 Glandirana rugosa | reverse complement strand
ATCGCGGGTAGCTGGCGGAGATCGAATCCACCGCACCCGCTCCCTGGCCCTCCCCGGACACAGTGAGCGATCTGGCAGCCGCCGTCATATGACGGCGTTTTGCCTACAAGAGCCTCTCTGTCACCGTCAAATGCCGATCAGCAGTCGGCAAGCGGTTAATATAGCTTGTCCAGAAGTTCTCAAGTTGTACATAGTCCCTGTTTTTGAAGTATCCCACTCAATTACCTCAACCATATCTAAATCTCCAAAAATAAAAACAGCAAAAACAACACCTCCTAGACTGGTTATTGAAGAACTATGTGGATGAGCCTGTGTGCCTGGCTGCGGGAAAGTATACCTGTGGCTCCTATGGGAGTAGCGCTACCTTTATATTTTTGATATTCAGTGTCAAGCCGAACTCACTTCATTGTAGTCTGTCCTGCAAGTGTCTAGACCAGCCTTTCTCAACCTTTTCAACACAGAGGAACCCTTGAAATAATTCTCTGTTCTCGGGGAACTCCTGCTAAAAATTAAAAGTCTATAACTCATCATACATTTGTGTGATGGTCAATGGGAAGAATGCTCCTTACACTTGTGGCCATTGGGAAGAAATATCCCCTTACAGATAGCTAAAAAGATCAATGGTGTCATTGGGAATTTATCTGAGAGGTAGAAATTGACCATTGCTCAAGGAACCCCTAGCAACCTCTGGGGGAACCCTAGGGTTCCATGGAACCCTGGTTGAGGAACCCTGGTCTATACAGTATTGACTTAGTCATAGGATCACCCCATACCAGGGAATGAACACACAATTGGTCTACTATTCTGTTTGCTATTTGTGGTGAACCACAATTGAACAATGGCTACCAGACCAGTTAGAGCCACACATACAGTGATACACAGTATCTCACAAAAGTGAGTACACCCCTCACATTCCCTAGCATGACCCCCTTTCTCCTTGTATGTTATAGTTATAGTAGGTGTTATAGTCCTCTCATCCTCTGGAGGTGTCTAATTGCTTTCTATGCTGGCCCAGCTACACATCCTTCTCCCTCCTGTCAACATACCTTTTTCTGTAGTTGCTGGAGAAGTGAAGGGAAATCCTATAGCGTTTGACTTGAGTTACAGCTGGAGCTGCTGACAACACAAACAAGATGGCCATACTCAGCAGCAGTCTCTGGGCTTTTGGAAGTCTACAGGGAAGTTTTGATGGGCAATTAAAATGCACAAAATATATTAAATGCGCATATAATCTTATGGGAAGATTGTTGTTGAAATGAGTGGTATTACAACAGGGTGTCTTTGCACATGGTTGCTGCAGAGGTTCCCAGCAAAGGCCACTGGTCATACAGTATCTCACAGAAGTAAGTACACCCCTCACATTTTTGTAAATATTTTATTCTATCTTTTCATGTGACAACACTGAAGAAATGACACTTTGCTACAATGTAAAGTAGTGAGTGTACAGCTTGTATAACAGTGTAAATTTACTGTCCCCTCAATATAACTCAACACACACAACAAAAGTGAGTACACCCCTAAGTGGAACTGTCCAAATTGGGCCCAACGTGTCAATATTTTGTGTGGCCACCATTATTTTCTAGCAATGCCTTAACCCTCTTGGGCATGGAGTTCACCAGAGCTTCACAGGTTGCCACTGGAGTCCTCTTCCACTCCTCCATGACGACATCACAGAGCTGGTGGATGTTAGAGACCTTGCGCTCCTCCACCTTCCGTTTGAGGATGCCTCACAAATGCTCAATAGGGTTTTGGTCCGGAGACATGCTTGGCCAGTCCATCACCTTTACCCTCAGCTTCTTTAGCAAGGCAGTGGTCATCTTGGAGGTGTGATTGGGGTCGTTATCATGTTGGAATACTGCCCTGCGGTCCAGTCTCGGACGGGAGGGGATCATGCTCTGCCTAGGTATGTCACAGTACATGTTGGCATTCATGGTTCCCTCAATGAACTGTAGCTCCCCAGTGCCGGCAGCACTCATGCAGCCCCAGACCATAACACTCTCACCACCACGGTTGTCTGTAGGCAAGACACACTTGTCTTTGTACTCCTCACCTGGTTGCCGCCACACCCGCTGAACCAAATACATTTATCTTGGTCCCATCAGACCACAAGACATGGTTCCATGTCCTCAGTCTGCTTGTCTTCAGCAAACTGTTTGCGAGCTTTCTTGTGTATCATCTTTAGAAGAGGCTTACTTCTGGAATGACAGCCATGCAGACCAATTTGATGCAGTGTGTGGCATATGGCCTGAGCACTGACAGGCTGACTCCCCCCACCCCTTTAACCTCTGCAGCAATGCTGGCAGGACTCATACGTCTATTTCCCAAAGACAACCTCTGGATATGACGCTGAGCACGTATACTCAATTTCTTTGATCGACCATGGTGAGGCCTGTTCTGAGTGGAACCTATCCTGTTAAACCACTGTATGGTCTTGGCCACCGTGCTGCAGCTCTGTTTCAGGTTCTTGGTAATCTTCTTATAGCCTAGGCCATCTTTATGTAGAGCAACAATTCTTTTTTTCAGATACCTTAGAGAGTTCTTTGCCATGAGGTGCCATGTTGAACTTCCAGTGACCAGTATGAGAGAGCGAGAGCGATAACACCAAATTTAACACGCCTGCTCCCTATTCACACCAGAGGCCTTGTAACATTAACAAATCACATGACACCGGGGAGGGAAAATGGCTAATTGGGCCCAATTTGGACATTTTCACTTAGGGGTGTACTCACTTTTGTTGCTAGCGGTTTAGACATTAATGGCTGTGTGTTGAGTTATTTTGAGGGGACAGCAAATTTACACTGTTATACAAGCTGTACACTCATTGCTTTACATTATAGCAAAGTGTAATTTCTTCAGTGTTGTCACATGAAAAGATAGAATAAAATATTTATACAAAAGTCAGGGGTGTATAGTGTATATATACACTATATTACCAAAAGTATTGGGACACCTGCCAGTACACGCACATGAACTTTAATGGCATCCTAGTCTTGGTCCGTAGAGTTCAATATTGAATTGGCCCACCCTTTGCAGCTATAACAGCTTCAACTCTTCTGGGTTTTAGGAGTGTGCCTATGAGAATGTTTTACCATACTTACAGAAGCCCATTTGTAAAGGTTAAGCACTGATGTTGGACGAGAAGGTCTGGCTCGCAGTCTCTGCTCTAATTCATCCCAAAGGTGTATTATCGGGTTGAAGTCAGGACTCTGTGCAGGCCAGTCAAGTTCCTCCACCCCAAACTCTCTCTTCCATGTCTTTATGTACCTTGCTCTGTGCACTGGTTCAGATGATTTGGTGGAGGGGGGATTATGGTGTGGGGTTGTTTTTCAGGGGTTAAGCTTGGCCCTTTAGTTCCAGTGAAGGGAACTCTTAAGGCATCAGCATACCAAGACATTTTAGACAATTTCATGCTCCCAACTTTGTGAGAACAGTTTGGGGATGGCTCCTTCCTGTTCCAACATGACTGTGCACCAGTACACAAACAAGGTCCATAAAGACATGATTGAGCAATTTTGGGGTGGAGGAACTTGACTGTCCTGCACAAAGTGCTGACCTAAACCCGATAGAACACCTTTGGGATGAATTAGAGGGCAGACTGTGAGCCAGGCCTTCTCATCCAACATCAGTGCCTGTCCTCACAAAAACGCTTCTGGTAGAATGGTCAAACATTCCCATAGACACTCCTAAACCTTGTGGACAGCCTTCCCAGAAGAGTTGAAGCTGTTATAGCTGCAAAGGGTGGACCAACTCTATATTGAACCCTATGGACTAAGACTGGGATGCCATTAAAGTTAATGTGCATGGCGGCCCAGTACTTTTGGTAATATAGTATAGCTCCCTCCTAGGTGGGTTGCTAGGATTTTAGGTAAATGTATTTTTTTTTTTTTTTTTGCTCCTCTCTAATCGGAGCAGCAATTGATTCCTTTGGGTTGTTCTAGTTTGTACCCGCTGCCATTTTGATTGCCCCCCCCAGAATTTTGGAGGTTTCAAGAACATAAAGGGCTGAGAGAGGCCAATCTCTGGGGAGGCGTACCTAGTAGGTGGCTGGGGAAAACATAAATAGTCTGGGGTCAGCCCTTGATCTTGATCTTGTCCTGCTGGAGAAGGCTGCAGCCCCTCTGAGGCACTTTTTCTGGAGTTTGCTGGTGTTCATTGAGGTCCCAGCTGTGGCAGAGCTGGGGTCCCCATTCCTAATCCTTTGAGCTAACTAAGCAGTCTTAACTAAGGATCTGATCTGGAGGACCCTCTGAAGAGATTACACAGGGCCCCTTAGTTTATTGTACCCCACAAAGCCTCATACCCCAAGTCTCACTGCTCCCTCACCCCTTCTTTGTCCCACTGATACAGATGCCAAAGCAGTCCTCCACAGACTGATATCACCACTTCAACTGCAATTTATTGTCCCACCAACACAGACACAGGAGCAATTCTTCTTCCAGTGACACCCTTAATATGGGGGCATTTTTTTCCTTTCACTGACAGCACACACACCAGGGGATTTCTACATTCACCACTGTAAGGACTTGTACAGTATTTTGCTGCAGGACAGTATATGCATGACCAATAAACATATTCTCTGTGGTGGGCAGCAATCATTGGGGCATACTGCAACCTTCAGAACCTGCAGAAGTTTAGGCATGACTTGCTATGTATTTTCTTTTAGCTCCAACCTTTGCTTCACACGGGTGGGTTTGAAAGGGGGTGTAATTGGCATCTTTGCCATGGGCACCAGATTACCTTTTCCCAGCATTGCCCATGTCACATAGGTTATCCTGTCATTCGCAAAGACTCAACAGTGACATGATCGCTAAAAGACCCCCCCCCCGCTGCAAAATTGCCCCCTAGCTGGCTGAACCTGAGAGATGTTGCTTTGCTATCGATTGAAATTGAACAGTGTTCTGGGCCAGCGAGGTAACAGTTCCATTATAAGTGAAGGCCTTTCCTCAGAGTTTGCCCATTTAACATGGCCCTTACTTATGCTTCTCTGCCCTCTATGCACATATACACACTGTGGAACCCAACATGCCTCTCTAGGATAATATAACTACAGAGGCTTACCGGTTGTGTCCAGGTCCTGAATGGTTCTGCTGACTTCCAGGTCCTAAGTGGTTCAGCTGACTTCCAGATCCCGGTTGGTTCTGCTGACCTCCAGGGCCCGGTTTGTTCTGCAGACCTCCAGTTCCTAGATTGTTCTGCAGACCTCCAGGTCCCAGATCGTTCTGCAAACATCCAGGTCCCAGCTGGTTCTGCAGATTTCCAGGTCCCAGCTGGCTCTGCAGATTTTTGTAGAATAGGTAACATGCCAGCACAGTAGCCAGGATCAGGATGCCCATCCAATGCCTCCTCATTGTATGATATAAGATAATAGAACAGACTGCAGACTAGGAAATTTGCAGGCTGAAGTGACCTTATCACTGGAAAGGTGTGTCTATTACTATAGATAATGAGATAATCCGCTATAAAAGAATCCCATATCTTCTCTGCCATGCTAGAAAATTTCCAGACTCGTTGCCCAACTTCTTCTTTTTTTCAGCCCTTCGCCAACTGCCAGTAATACAGAGAAGAGAATTCAAGATTAAAATCTGGAATCTGGGCTAAACAAATATAGTCTACATAGGATAGCCCTGTGTATGCTGACATGAATCTCGTCTCTGAGGATTTCCTCCAGATCTCTGCAGTGATCGGTCATAAAACCAATCCTGTACTTTGCCTCCATGCAGGGGTTTTACTGTAATAAAGAACGGTCAAGGAGCACTTTGTTAGCTTTAATATAGAGAATGTTGACTTAGAATGGCTTCCTTCTGGCCGACCTGACAAAAAACACACTATAATGTTTAATACGAAAATGCGACTTCAATGAACGGGATCCAACTTTGAGATAATTGCCACTTGTCCTTTGACCAATCAAAACAATTCTGTTGCTTCTGGTATGGAGGAAACCTCACGCTGAATTTATAAAAAAAAAAAACTGTGCGGGGTCCCCTCCAGATCCATACCGGGCCCTTTGAGTCTGGTATGGATTTTGAGGGGAAACCCCATGCCAATTTTTTTTTTTAAATGCCATGGTGTCCCCCCCCCCCCCCCGTTAAAATCCATACCAGACCCTTATCCGAGCACGCAGCTTGGCAGGTCAAGAAAGGGGGGTGAGCAAGCGCTCCCCCCCTTCCTGGACCATAACAAGCCACATGCCCTCAACATGGGCGGGTGGGTGCTTTGGGGAAGGGGTACTCTACGCCATCCCACCCCAAAGCACCTTGTTCCCATGTTGATGGGGACAAGGGCCTCTTCTTGACAACCCAGGGAGGTGGTTGTTGGAGTCTGCAGGCAGGGGGCTTATCGGAATCTGGAAGCCCGCTTTAACAAGGGGGCCCCCAGATCCTGGCCCCCCACCCCATGTGAATGAGTATGGGGTACATTGTACCCCTACCCATTCATCCCAGAAAAAAAGCAGTGTAGTGTCACAAAAAACAAATAGACAGTTTTTGACAAGTCCTTTATTAATTGAAGAATGTCCCCCGTCGTAGCTCCAATGTATCTTCTTCCTCCAGTCCTCTCCCTCTGCTGTCTTCTTCCTCCAGTCTTCTCCCCTGCTATTTTTTCCTCCGGTCTTCTCCCCTGCTATCTTCTTCCAATCTTCTCCCCTGTTATCTTCTTCCTCTGGTCTTCTCCACTGCTATCTTCTTCTTCTGGTCTTCTCCCCTGATATCTTCTTCCTCCAGTCGTCTCCCTGCTATCTTCTTCCTCCGGTGTTCTTCCCTGCTATCTTCTTCCTCCGGTCTTCTCCCCTGCTATGTTCTTCTTCCTGTCTTCTCCCCTGCTATTTTCTTCCTCCGGTCTTCTCCCCTGCTATCTTCTTCCTCCGTTCTTCTGCTCTGCTATCTTCTTCCTTTCAGTCTTCTCCCCTGCTAGCTTATTCTTCTGGTCTTCTCCCCTGCTATCTTCTTCCTCCGGTCTTCTCCCCTACTATCTTCTTCCTCCGGTCTTCTCCCCTGCTATGTTCTTCTTCCTGTCTTCTCCCCTGCTATCTTCTTCCTCCGGTCTTCTCCCCTGCTATGTTCTTCTTTCGGTCTTCTCCCTGCTAACTATTTCCTCCGGTCTACTCCCCTGCTATCTTCTTCTTCCGGTCTTCTCCCCTGCTATCTTCTTCCTCTGGTCTTCTCCCTTGCTATCTTCTTCTTCCGGTCTTCTCCCCTGCTATCTGTTATATGTTCAGGTTTAAAGGGATAAGGTGGCAACCCTATGCCCCCCCATCTCACATAATACCACAGTACCCAGGGCATTCGCCCCTCTTGCCTACCCCTTGTCCTTGCCCTGGTAGCACCCTCCTTTTGTAGGAGCGTTACGGTCAGGCCAATGAGGACATGGCCTTTTTTTGGCGAGGTGTAGATGTAGCACCCTCCTAGGTAGGTGCTAGGTTTAGATAGAATATGAGTACCAGGACTGCTGTGGAAGGTGGCAGATAACCAAAGAGGCTGACAGAGCAGGACGCCAACGGAGTGCAGTTGGCACTCCAGTGGAGCTTGGCACTGTGCAGCAGAGAAGACACAGAATACATGTGGCTCCTATGTGGCAGATGCCAGTGTGTCACAGTAAAGCTGTGTGCCTGGGGTCAATGTGGCCATTGCGGGGAGATATTGCTGGGATTGCTACCCAATGATCACCAACCAAAATTCCTGCTAGTTAACTGTAAAGCAGGCTACTGTGTGGAGATGCCAACTACCACCACTTCTAAAGCTCTTGAGAGACACAGCAGTGGGATGGACTCTGCTCTTGTGGCTCTAAGAAAGGAGTTTACATTTAACCACTACTACTGCTGCCTTACTCAATTCGGCTCCGGAAGATTTACCCCCCCCCCCCTTCCTGACCAGACCACTTTTTGCGAACGGCACTGCGTTACTTTAACTGACAATTGCGCGGCCGTGTGACGTTGTACCCAAATAAAATTGCTGTCTTTTTTCCCCACAAATAGAGATTTCTTTTGGTGGTATTTGATCACCTCTGGTGTTTTTATTTTTTGTGCTATAAACAAAAAAAGAGCGACAATTTTGAAAAAAAAAAACAATATTTTTTACTTTCTGCTATAAAACATATCCATTAAGGAAATGAAAAAAAAATCGAATTTCTTCATCAATTTAGGCCGATATGTATTCTGCTACATGTTTTTGGTAAAAGAAAATCCCAATAAGCGCATATTGATTGGTTTGCGCAAATGTTATAGTGTCCACAAACTATGGGATACTTTCATGGAATTTTTATTTATTTACTTTTTACTAGTAATGACGGTGATCAGCAACTTATACTGGGACTGCGACATTGTGGTGGACAAATCAAACACTTTTGACACTTTTTTGGGGACCAGTGACACTAATACAGTGATCAGTGTTAAAATATATGACACTGGCAGGGAAGGGGTTAACATCAGAGGTGATCAAAGGGTTAACTGTGGGCCTAGGGAGTGCTTTCTAACTGTGTGGGGGAGGGGCTTGTACTGTGGGAAGCCAGAGATCCACGTTCCTGCTTAGCTTCCACGTTCCTGCTTAGCCGCCAACATGCAGTATATGTACGTGGGGCAGTTGGCAGGTGGTTGAAGCTGAGCTCTAATGATTGTTACAAGCACGGACTTTAACCACTTCAGCCCCGGAAGGATTTCCCCCTTTAGGACCAGAGCCCTTTTTGCGATTCGGCACTGCGTCGCTTTAACTGAAAATTGCGCGGTCGTGCGACGTTGTACCCAAACGAAATTTGCGTCCTTTTTTTCCCACAAATAGAGCTTTCTTATGGTGGTATTTGATCACCGCTGCGTCATTTCTGATCGCCGCTATAAACAAAAGAAGAGCGACAATTTTGCAAAAAAAACAAACAAATTTCTTACTTTTTGCTAAAATACAAATCCAAAAAAAAAATATAAAAAAACATTTTTTTTCATCGGTTTTGGCCGATTTATATTCTTCCTCATATTTGTGATACAAAAAAAATCACTGTGTGCGATCTGGCAGCCGCCGTCATATGACGGCGTTTTGCCTACAAGAGCCATTCTGTCACCGTCAAATGCCGATCAGCGGTCGGCAAGCGGTTAATATAGCTTGTCCAGAAGTTCTCAAGTTGTACATAGTTCCTGTTTTTGAAGTATCCCACTCAATTACCTCAACCAAAAATAAAAACAGCAAAAACAACACCTCCTAGACTGGTTATTGAAGAACTATGTGGATGAGCCTGTGTTCCTGGCTGCGGGAAAGTATACCTGCGGCTCCTATGGGAGTAGCGCTACCTTTATAATTTTTGATATTCAGTGTCAAGCCGAACTCACTTCATTGTAGTCTGTCCTGCAAGTGTCTAGATCAGCCCTTCTCAACCTTTTCAACACAGAGGAACCCTTGAAATAATTCTCTGTTCTCGGGGAACCCCTGCTAAAATTTAAAAGTCTATAAATCATGATACATTAGTGTGATGGTCAATGGGAAGAATGCTCCTTACACTTGTGGTCATTGGGAAGAATTATCCCCTTACAGATAGCTAAAAAGATCAATGGTGTCATTGGGAATTTATCTGAGATGTAGAAATTGACCATTGCTCAAGGAACCCCTAGCAACCTCTGGAGGAACCCTGGTTGAGAAACCCTGCTCTATACAGTAGGGACTTAGTCATAGGGTCACCCCATACCAGGGAATGAACACACAATTGGTCTACTGTTCTGTTTTCTATTTGTGGTGAACCACAAATGAACAATGGCTACCAGACCAGTTAGAGCCACACATACAGTGATACACAGTATCTCACAAAAGTGAGTACACCCCTCACATTCCCTAGCATGACCCCCTTTCTCCTTGTATGTTATAGTTATAGTAGGTGTTATAGTCCTCTCATCCTCTGGAGGTGTCTAATTGCTTTCTATGCTGGCCCAGCTACACATCCTTCTCCCTCCTATTAACATACCTTTTTCTGTAGTTGCTGGAGGAGAAGTGAAGGGGAATCCTATAGCGTTTGACTTGAGTTACAGCTCTCAGTATGCTGGAGCTGCTGACATCACAATCAAGATGGCCATACTCAGCAGCAGTCTCTGGGCTTTTGGAAGTCTACAGGGAAGTTTTGTTGGGCAATTAAAATGCACAAAATATATTAAATGTGCATATAATCTTATGGGAAGATTGTTGTTGAAATGAGTGGTATTACAACAGGGTGTTTTTGCACATGGCTGCTGCAGAGGTTCCCAGAAAAGGCCACTGGCCATACAGTATCTCACAGAAGTAAGTACGCCCCTCACATTTTTGTAAATATTTTATTCTATCTTTTCATGTGACAACACTGAAGAAATGACACTTTGCTACAATGTAAAGTAGTGAGTCTACAGCTTGTATAACAGTGTAAATTTGCTGTCCCCTCAAAATAACTCAACACACACAACAAAAGTGAGTACAGCCCTAAGTAAAAATGTCCAAATTGGGCCCAACGTGCCAATATTTGTGTGGCCACCATTATTTTCTAGCACTGCCTTAACCCTCTTGGAAATGGAGTTCATCAGAGCTTCACAGGTTGCCACTGGAGTCCTCTTCCCCTCCTCCATGTCAACATCACAGAGCTGGTGGATGTTAGAGACCTTGTGCTCCTCCACGTTCCGTTTGAGGATGCCCCACAAATGCTCAATAGGGTTTAGGTCTGGAGACATGCTTGGCCAGTCCATCACCTTTACCCTTACCTTCTTTAGCAAGGCAGTGGTCATCTTGGAGGTGTGTTTTGGAGTCGTTATCATGTTGGAATACTGCCCTGCGGCCCAGTCTCCGAAGGGAGGGGATCATGCTCTGCTTCAGTATGTCACAGTACATGTTGGCATTCATGGTTCCCTCAATGAACTGTAGCTCCCCAGTGCCGGCAGCACTCATGCAGCCCCAGACCATGACACTCCCACCACCACAGTTGTCTGTAGGCAAGACACACTTGTCTTTGTGATTCTCACCTGGTTGCCGCCACACCCGCTGAACCAAATAAGTTTATCTTGGTCCCATCAGACCACAAGACATGGTTCCATGTCCTCAGTCTGCTTGTCTTCATCAAACTGTTTGCGAGCTATCTTGTGTTTCATCTTTAGAAGAGGCTTACTTCTGGAATGACAGCCCTGCAGACCAATTTGATGCAGTGTGCAGCGTATGGTCTGAGCACTGACAGGCTGACTCCTCCCACCCCTTTAACCTCTGCAGCAATGCTGGCAGCACTCATACGTCTATTTCCTCTGGATATGACGCTGAGCACGTATACTCAATTTCTTTGATCGACCATGGCGAGGCGCTGTTCTGAGTGGAACCTATCCTGTTAAACCGCTGTATGGTCTTGGCCACCATGCTGCAGCTCAGTTTCAGGGTCTTGGCAATCTTCTTATAGCCTAGGCCATCTTTATGTAGAGCAACAATTCTTTTTTTCAGATCCTCAGAGAGTTCTTTGCCATGAGGTGCCATGTTGAACTTCCAGTGACCAGTATGAGAGAGCGAGAGCGATAACACCAAATTTAACACGCCTGCTCCCTATTCACACCAGAGGCCTTGTAACACTAACAAATCACATGACACCGGGGAGGGAAAATGGCTAATTGGGCCCAATTTGGACATTTTCACTTAGGGGTGTACTCACTTTTGTTGCTAGCGGTTTAGACCTTAATGGCTGTGTGTTGAGTTATTTTGAGGGGACAGCAAATTTACACTGTTATACAAGCTGTACACTCACTATCCCTCGTCCGCACAATTTAAACCACAATAGCGAGAGCGAGAGAGTATGACCAGTGACCTTCAAGTTGTACCGTGGAGTACCGTTTCTTGAGAGACTCCTAGACTTTTTTTCTTAACAACGAGATGTATTTCTACCGGATCCGATATTCTTCTAACGGT
>BLSH010150329.1:924983-937096 GCA_018402905.1 Glandirana rugosa | reverse complement strand
GTGTGCACACATACTCTTGCACCATGTTGCTGAAATGCTGCCTCCTGCTAAGACGTTGTCTATCGGCTGGTTGTGCTGTTTGTTGTGGCATGCTGCTGACAAAGCTTTGCCACATTTCAGCCATGCTAACCCTGCCTTCTGAGGTGCTGGCGGTGGCACAGTTGCGTTGGTGGCCTCTTCCTCCTCCTCTACCTTCACCTTGTGCTTCCGCTGAGCCCCCGGTGTCATTTGGGAATGCCCTCAGCAGCGCCTCTACCAGTGTGCGCTTGTAGTCGCGCATCTTCCTCTCACGCTCCAGTGAGGGAATTAAGGACGGCACGTTGTTCTTGTAACGGGGATCCAGCAGGGTGGCCACCCAGTAATCAGAGGAAGTTACAATGTGGGCAACTCAGCTGTCGTTGAGCAGGCACTGCAGCATGTAGTTGGCCATGTGTGCCAGGCTGCCCACAGGCAAAGACAAGCTGTCCTCTGTGGGAGGTATATCTGTGTCCTCTGTATCCCCCCAGCCACGCTCCAGTGATGCCCACGAGCTGCGTTGGGTGCCACCCTGCTGCAATTCCTCCTCCTCATCTTCCTCGTCCTCCTCGTCCTCCAGAACTGTGCCCTGGCTTGAATATTTTGGACCTGGCCTATGCTGGTGCAGGAACCCACCCTCCGAGCCACTTGCTGATGACTGGCCTGATAACCGTGGAAATGACCCCTCTTCCTCCTCCTCATCCTCCTGTGCCACATCCTCTTCCATCATGGCCCGAAGTGTTTTTTCAAAGAGACATAGAAGTGGTATAGTAACGCTGAGAACAGCATCATCGGCACTGGCCATGTTAGTGGAGTACTCAAAACACCGCAATACGCTACACAGGTCTCGCATGGAGGCCCACTGGTTGGTGGTGAAGTGTTGCTGTTCTGCAGAGCGACTGACCCGTGCGTGCTGCAGCTGAAACTCCACTATTGCCTGCTGCTGCTCGCACAGTCTCTCCAGCATGTGCAAGGTAGAGTTCCACCTTGTGGGCAAGTCACATATGAGGCGGTGAGCAGGAAGGCCGAAGTTCCGCTGCAGTGCAGACAGGCGAGCAGCAGCAAGGTGAGAACGCCGAAAGGGCACACAGACAGCCCGCACTTTATGCAGCAGCTCTGACATATTCGGGTAGTTTTTTAGAAAATTCTGTACCACCAAATTCAGCACATGCGCCAGGCAAGGGATGTGCGTCAAACGGGCTCGGCCCAGAGCCGCTACGAGATTTTGGCCATTGTCGTACACCACCAGGCCGGGCTTGAGGCTCAGTGGCAACAACCACTTATTGGTCTGTTCAATGCCCATCCACAGCTCCTGCGCAGTGTGGGGTTTATCCCCCAAACATATCAGTTTTAAAACAGCCTGCTGTCATTTCCCCCTGGATGTGCTGATGTTGGTGGTGAAGGTGTTACGCTGAGCGGATGAGGAGGTGGTAGAGGAGGAGGAAGCGCAGTAGGAGGAGGAGGCAACAGGAGGCAAAGAGAAATGCTCTGCAATCCTCGGTGGTGGAAGGACATGGGCCAAATGGCTAGCCGGCTCAGGCCCACCCGCCACTACATTTGCCCAGTGTGCAGTAAGCGAGATATAGCGTCCCTGCAACTCAAAGCAGCGGTATTTGAAATCTGTCCTCAGAGCAACAGCACAGCAGTAGTAAAGTAATCTATCTCAGGATGCAGGATCAGATGTTGTTAAAATGTCTCTAATCTCTCCCTGACGCCGTCAGCTACCTCTCCCTACAGCTAACCCAAGAGCATGTGACTGCAGCATCAAGTGACTCCAGCTTATAAAGAGGCTGGGTCACATGATGCACTGGCCAATCACAGTCATGCCATTAGTAGGCATGGCTGTGATGGCTTCTAAGGGCAAACCAGTGAAACGCTTGTTGATTGGCTGCCCTGCAGCTTCTCAACACGTGGAGTAAAATACCAGAACCCCGGACCGAACCCGAACGCTTTTTGAAATGTCCGTGTTCGGGTCCGGGTCCCGGACACCCGAAAGTTCGGTACGGACCCGAACGTTACAGTCCGGGTTCGCTCAACACTAGTCACAATCAATGGTTCCATATGAGAGACAGTTTAACTGGTCCGACTTGTGTCGGTCTGACTTTGAAAATGCTTCCTGCACTACTTTGATCTGACTTGGGCATGATTTCAGCCAACTGATTTGAATGGAAGTCAGGATCATCATCTGATCCGACTTGTGGCATGAGACTTGTGCTCTAATGATCTTAAGGGGGAACCCTCAAGACCATATCAGGCCACATACCCTCAACTTGGTTTGGGGTAAGTGGGGAATGTTGATAGGGACAAGGGCCTCTTCCCTGGGCAGTGGTTGTGGGGTCTGTGGGCAGGGGGCTTATATGAATCTGAAAGCCCCCAGATCCCAGCCCCTACATGTTAATGAGCATAGGGTATGTTGTACCCCTACCCATTCACCAAAAAAAGAAGAAGTGTAGTGTAAATAAATCAAGAGACGGTTAAAAATGAAGAATGTCCCACATCGTAGCTCAGTGTCTTCTCCCTCCAGTTCTTCTCTCTCCGATTCTTCTCCCTCTGCTTCTTCCCCCTCCACTTCTTCTCCTGGTTCTTCTCCATCCGCTTCTTCTTCTGGTTCTTCTTCCTCCGCCGACCTGGTCCTCCTCTGATGCTGTTGTGTCAGGTCCGGTGTCTGCCAGTTCTTATATAGCTATGGGCGTGGCCACCCGGAGACCCCGCCTTCATGACATCACATGGAGACCCCACCCCCTGTCACAAGGGAGCAGGGTCTCAATGTGACGTCCCTGGATGGCCATGCCCCATGGCTATATAAGAATTGGAAGACACCAGACGTGAAACAGCGGGAGCCAGCATTGGAGAAGGACCGGGTCAGCACCAGAAATCTTCAGCTGAGAGGGAAGAACTGGGAGAAGAACAGAATGGAGAAGAAATGGGAGAAGAAGCAGAGGGAGAGGAACCGGGAGAAGAAGCGGAGGGAGAAGAACCAGAGGGAGAAGACATGGAGCTACCATGGGGGACATTTTTAATTTTAAATAAAGGACTTTTTGAAAACTGTCTCCTGTTTTTATTTACACTACGCTTATCTGGGGGGCCACCTTGTTAAAGGGGGCTTCTAGATTCCAAAAACCCCCTGCCCGCACACCCCCAAAGCCACCACCCAGGGTTGTTGGGAAGAGGCCATTGTTCCCATCAACATGGGGACAAGGTGCTTTGGTGTGAAGGGCGCACAGCCCCCCCTCTGCCCCACAGCACCCACCCCCCATGTTGAGGGCATGTGGCCTGGTATGGTAGGGGGTGCTTGCTCGTCCTCTCTTTCCTGACCTGCCGGGCTGCATGCTCAGATAAGGGTCTGGTATAGATTTTGGAGAGGACCCCACGCAGGTTTTTTGGCGTGGAGTTTCCCCTCAAAATCCATACCAGACTGAAGGGTCTCGTATGGTCTTGGGGGGGACCTCCCACTGGTTTTATTTTTTTTATTTAGTCATGGGGTTCCCCCTTAAGATTCATACCAGACCCATAGGGCCTGGTATGGTGAGGTCAAAGTCGAATCCCGTCCATTGAAGACGCAGGGCAAAGTCGGATCAGAAGTCGTACGACTTTTGTGTCGGACCAGTGTGATCATAGCCTTAGGCTGCATTCACACCTATGCAGTTTGCTTTTGAGTGTTTCTGCAGTGCTTTTTGCGTTTTTTACTGCAATTTTACTGCGATTTGCTTTTTGCATTTTTTTATGCTTTTTTTTTTTTAGCAAATTTGTTGTTGGGCAGACTAAAAAATGCAAAATGCTAAAATGTACTACATGCTTTTCTGCAGCTTCAACATTGAAGTCTCTTAAACCAAAACAGCAAAAAAAGCACTGTTTTGTGTTTAAAAATGTCCCTGACCCTTTCCAAAAATGCAGACACACAAAAATGCATTGATATGAATGTGTTCCATAGGAACCCATGTTAACAATAATTCCTGCATTTCTGCAAAAAGCATGAAAAAAACGCATTGGTGTGATTGGAGCCCAAGGGTATCTCCACTCTGGATAGAGGAACAGTGGAAACACCTTACGGCAGCAGCAGTGTCAGACTGGGGAGTGTTAAATGTACTAGCAGATTTAGATGGACTTAACTAACAAAATGAAGATAAATTCTAGCTGACACTTTTTAGGTTTTACATAAATTAATAAAAGCTGACCATTGTAAGTACCCTGTCACTGTTAAATGGTTTGTCTGAACCCTCTAATTGCCAATTTAGCTGGACAACTTGGTTTCTTAAAGGAAGTAGAAAGTAAAAGACTTACAAGCTGGATCAAGGGAAAAAAATAAAAATAAATGAATACAGCCATCACATCTAACAATTGGTAAGCTGTAGAGTTGAGCGGACACCTGGATGTTCAGATTCGGCGGGTTCGGCCGAACTTCACGAAAAAGTTTGAGTTCGGCCCCGAACTTGACCCGAACTTAACCCCGAACCCCCTTGAAGTCAATGGTGACCCAAACTTTTGGGTGTTAAAATGGCTCTAAAAAAGTCCTGGAAAGGGCTAGAGGGCTGCAAAAGGAAGCAAAATTGGGGTAAGAGTAGGACAAGTGCCCTGCAAACAAATGTGGATAGGGAAATAACTTTAAATCACATAAAAATAAAAAAAAATGGAGGAGGAGGTGGATGTGGAGTAAGAGGTTGAGGACACAGGTCTCGCATGGAGGCCCATTGTTGGTGGTGAAGTGGTGCTGTTCCGCAGAGCGACTGACCCGTGAGTGCTGCAGCTGAAACTCCACTATTGACTGCTGCTGCCCGCACAGTCTCTCCAGCATGTGCAAGGTAGAGTTCCACCTTGTGGGTACGTCGCATAGGAGGCGGTGAGCGGGAGGGCCGAAGTTCCGCTGCAGTGCACAAAATGCACAACACGGTGCAAATGTACTATGTAGCACTATTTTTTTTTTTTTTTAAACCAGCAATGTCAACGCACTTTTTAATTTTGTGCAAGAAATGCACAGCAAGGTGCAAATGTACTATGTAGCACTACTTATTATTCTTTTTAAACCAGCAATGTAGACACACTTTTTAATTTTGTGCAAGAAATGCACAGCAAGGAGCAAATGTACTATGTAGCAGTATTTTTTTTTTTAACCATTTCAGCCCCGGAAGGATTTCCAGCTTTAGGACCGGAGCCCTTTTTGCGATTCGGCGCTGCGTCGCTTTAACTGACAATTGCGCGGTCGTGCGATGTTGTACCCAAACGAAACCCCCGGGGACATGATTGATCCACGATCGCTGCGCCAGGGGCCCACAGTAGCAGCGAGGAGTGGCCGACGCCAGCCCGGATCGACGAAGGGCTCCTGCCGACGTCATTTTACAATGACTCGGTAGGGAACTGGTTAATGTATGAATTGAAGATAAAACATTGGTACATAACAGAGACATCAATTGAATACCAAAATTGCATGCATCAATATTAACCACTTCAGCCCCGGAAGGATTTCCCACTTTAAGACCAGAGCACTTTTTGCAATTCGGCACTGCATTGATTTAAGTGACAATTGTGCAGTTGTGCGACCTTGTACCCAAACTAAATTTGATTCCTTTTTTCCCCACAAATAGAGCTTTCTTTTGGTGGTATTTAATCACCACTGCGTCATTTCTGATCGCCGCTATAAACAAAAGAAGAGTGACAATTTTGCAAAAAAAACAATTTCTTACTTTTTGCTAAAATACAAATCCAAAAAAGAAATATAAACAAACATTTTTTTTCATCGGTTTTGGCCGATTTATATTCTTCCTCATATTTGTGATAAAAAAAATCGCAATCAGCGTTTATTGATTGGTTTGCGCAAAAGTGGCCGCGTTTATGGATGATGAGAATTCATTTCTGGGGTTTTTATTTTTTTTTAATTTTTTACTAGTAATGGCAGCGATCTGCGATTTTTAGCGGTACTGCGATATTTCAGCGGACATGTCGGACCATTTTGACACTTTTTTGGGACCATTGGCATTTATACAGCGATCAGTGCTATAAAAATGCACTGATTACTGTGTGAATGCCATTGGCAGTGAAGGAGTTAACCTGCAGGGGGCGCTCTAAGGGTTAACAGTGTTCCCTGGGCGTGTTCTAACTGTGGAGGGACTGCCATAGCTGGGGAAGGGAAGCGATCCCACCTTCCATGTAGAGGAAGGCTGTGATCACAGCCCTTCCCCCTTCACAGAACGGAGGTCCGTGTTTACTTACACGGACCTCCGTTCTTTCACTCCGGGGGGGGCATCGCGGGTGGCCGGCGGAGATCGACTCCGCCGCACCCGCTCCCTGGCCCTCCCCGGACACAGTGAGCGCGCGGGCGCACGCTCACTGGGCTCGATCTCGCGGCCGCCGTCATATGACGGCGATCCGGGTTACAGAGCCACTTTGTCGCCGTTATTTGTCGATCAGCCGTCGGCAAGTGGTTAAACAGCAATATAGATGCACGTTTAATTTTTGTGCAAGAAATGCACCGCTGACGGCAAATGTAGTATTTAGAATATATATATATTTTTTAAACCAGCAATGTAGACGCACTTTTTATTTTTGTGCAAGAAATGCACCGCTGGCCGCAAATGTAGTATTTAGAATATTTTTTTTTTTAAACCAGCAATGTAGACGCACTTTTTAATTTTGTGCAAGAAATGCCCCGGTGGCAGCAAATGTAATATTTTGCACAAAAAAAAAAAATATTTGTCTAACTGCAATGTAAAAGCAGTATTTAAATATGCCAAAATGTTGCCAACTGAACTAACAGAACACGATTAAAGTAGTGTCCCTGACACACAAGCAGTTGTAAGTGCACTGCACTTGCAAAAATGGCTGCAAACGCCCACCTAACAAACAGAATAATTGCTCAGGTTTTATATGAGGCACTTTGCTTAGCAAACAAAATGTACTCTAGCAAACTAAAATCTCCTCTAGCACCCACCCACCAATAAATGGCTGTTGTTAACAGATTTTCTAAAGCTAATCTGTCCCTCACAGCAGCAGCAGCATCCTCTCCCTACACTAGTATCAAATGATGTGACATGCAGCACTATGTGACTCCAGCTTATATAGAGGTTGGGTCACATGATGCACTGGCCAATCACAGCCATGCCATTAGTAGGCATGGCTGTGATGGCTTCTGAGGGCAAACGAGTGAAACGCTTGTTGATTGGCTGCCCTGCAGCTATTCAACAGGCGTGAAAAAATACCCGAACTCCCAACCCAGACTTTTTCTCAAATGTCCGGGTTCAGGACACGGACACCCTAAAGTCCGGTACAAACCCGAAGCTGCAATATAATACATATTTTGTTTTGGGTTTAAAGTGTTACTAAACCCAGTAATATGAAAATAGTTCATCTGCCCCAAACCGCCCCCCCCAACACCCCCAGTGCCCACAGCTTATAAATCTTCTTTTTACATTCAAATACAGCCACTATATTCCTTTTTGGCTGATCTGTATACCACGGTCATGTGATAAACTGCAGGGTCTGCCCAGTGCTGAGTGTTCAGGTAGGAGGAGATTTCAATTATAGCCTGTATACACGTCCACATGTGTGATGTCAATATCATGTGACCTGACTAGCTCTGAGAACAAGGAAATGTTCTCTCCAGCAATAGAGACTAAACTGAGCATGTGCAGCTTTACTACCCTCACTGTGTATTATCTGGCCTTGCCAAGAGAGACCCTGCAGGAGGAGGAGGATCTGTCCATACAGGATCAAAGAGCCTTTTTACACAATGCAGAGGATTAATCCTTTAAGTTCCACAGTGAGTATAACAGGCATGTTGTGCTGCACATACAGACAGATTTTTCTCTTTTGGATTTAGTATCACTTTAATATTGCTTTAATGATGCTCAAGGCACATACAGTGTGAAAACTGTTTGTGATGCAACAATGAATTTTTTAAACACGTAACACTCCATATGAAACATACATGCTAATCGGCATAATTACGCATGTCAACATACCAGAGAGTTGAAATAATAAAAGGTCATTTATTAATGGGGATACAAAATAGGATTTCTGCAATAAAGCATCACAATGAGAATTAAATCATCCTTTCTATTTGCCTTTGCTCTGTCTGAATCTTTTGATATGTAGAAGAGATTGATTTATTGAATTTGTCATGTAGAGCTGAAATATTCATCTAGAAATCGGCACCATATCTATACATAATCCACTTAAATTAATATGATGAAATGCATCGTTTCCTATTTTGCATTGTGATACATTTGCACATTTCTTTCCCTGAAGGAGCGATTCTCTCGATCAGCGTTTGTAATGGAGTGTCAGGAAGACTTAAAGCATGTAAAAGGAGTGTAGAGCAAATGAGGAGAGGCATTTAATGTAGTGACAGAGACAAAAAGAAAGAGAGAGAGAGCAATAGAGAAAGAGAGGAAGACTAAGATTAACAGGGGCCAAGACCAAACTACTGTAAAATATCAAACCACTGCCACAAGTAAAAAAGCGCACCTTTGCCTAGTCTAATTGTCCGGTGTAGAAGGGCTATATGTTTGTGCTTTAACCCAATTGCAGCTTGGACAAGATATATTAAAGCGGATTGCCCAGCAACTCATATACATAAAAAAGACGCTCCAGCTGCTATTCTAACCTGCTCTCCAAAGTTGGACATCTTCCGGGTTTAAAGATGCTAAGTATCTCTCTACCTTACTCCCTGTGAGCTAAGGACCACCCTGGGCTCATATGAGAATGTTGCAGAAAGCTTGTCACTTCATTATTTAGTATTGTTATATGCAGTATTAGGGATTTACCCACCACCGAAGAAAAAAGAGAGTGAAGAATGTGGATGGATTCTAACCAGTGTACCTGAGAATTGGGGATAGTCAACACACATGGATACTTATACATCTTTTATATGAAAGACATGTAAAATAAGTTTACAGACCACAGAATGCCTGAGAAGCACTTTCCCTTGAGAAGATTACTGGGTCATCCTGTGATCCCCAAAGCCCTTGCAGTTTTCCAGCTGTCGGTGGGAAATCAACACTAAACAAACAAATGTTAAGGTAAAAGGTGTAAGGTGCAAAGGTGCTCCGAGAAATAACAGATCAATTGAGCAGTGAGCTAGGTGTAGGTAAGTAGAAATATTGGCAGCATTGATACACGTATATAATTACAAACTTTACAAGCTAAACAATGGTTTGAAAACATTAATATGCGTTAATAAAATTGTTAGCATCAAATTGATCTCTTTCTTAATTTTTTTTTTCAAGACCCTGTTTGAACATAGACTGGTGACCTGCATTTTATCACACTGGAAGAGCATGGTTTTGGTGCTAGGACACACAGAAAACAATTGTTTTCTATGGGTGTGATTTACTAAAACTGGTGCACACAGAATCTGGTGTCGCTGTGCAAAGTAACCATAGACATGTGCACTGCCAAAAAATTTGTTCATTTTCGTGTCCGTTTCATTTGTGTCTGATTTACGCAAACTGACCTCCCACAACCGCCTCTATGGATACCATCCGTCTGACCTACGATGTACTACTGTGACATCCTAGTACGCCTAGCTACAGTGACTGTATTGCGATCCAAGTCCCTGAAGAAGCCCAATTAGTCAGGCGAAACGCGTCGGAACATCTTGGATCACTGTACTAGTGTTGGGCTCTGTATACCACCCTGGCGATTATTTCCATCTGCAATTTGCATACGTAGCCAGGAGTATTTTGGTATCTTATATACATCTATAATATGGACTTTATACAGTGTCACTGTTTTTAATGAAATTTTGTGTTTGTACATATGGGTGGGCCACTATCTTATAGCTGAGCCCGCACCATGCATGAATTTTTGTAATTCAATAAAGTGCTTGTTATAATTTACCACTCTGTAATTTTTCAGGGAGGAGGTTAAACCAGCACCTACAAAGTCCCAATTTTCTCTTTCCTTTTTTCAATTTTTCCACTGGGATGTGGTGCTGATACTACTCTGTCACACTCAATATTTGTTTCACTTTAATCGTTAGTAATAGTTAAGTTATTAGTTAGTTTTTCAGGTTTTCGAATTTTCGGATTTTTGTTCTTATTTTCGGATTTTCGTTCTTTTGAATTTTCACTCTTGTTTCCAAATTTTCCGATTTTAGAATTTACGAGTTCTCATATTTATGAATTTACGAATATTCAAATTTACGAATATTGAGAAAAATTTGTTAAAAGGGATTTCGTTAATTCGGATATTTCCAAATTAACGAATTTAAACTAAATGAATTGCACATGTCTATCAGCTTCTAGGTTTTATTGTCAAAGCTTAACTGAACAAACTAAAGTTAGAAGCTGATTGGCTACTATGCACAGCTGCACCAGATTCTGTGTGCACCAGTTTTAGTAAATCTCCCCCATTGTGTTCTATTCACGTTACAACTCACCCAGAGGTTTTGACATTAATTGACAACAGGTAAGGGTTTCTATGTATGTTGGTATATGTTTGTTTGGTTTGGTTGATTGTGTTATCATATTTAACACTCTGCTTTTGGATTGGTGGGCTAATTTTTTTAAGGTGGTGGTATTTTTATAGGACAGGTTGTGGAAACACTGGCCAGTGCTTTTCATGTATTTTTTTCACTTTCTCATTTTTATGTTTAGCTACTTTTAAACACACCTAATTTGAGTAGTAGGTCACAGTATCACGTATATCATCATTCACAATGGTTCATATACATAGATCCTTTGAGACAAATGAATAATATTTGATAATAATATAAACACTATTTAATTTCAGCAGATTTACACTTTTATAATGAACTCACACATTGACTTGAGTTATTAAGTAATTTGGTCATGATCTTTAATATATTTTATTGACCTACTGTATACACATTTTTTTTTATTATTCACAATAAATGTACTTATGAGGCTCTTGGTCTATTTTCTAGGATCCGTCTACCTCTTCCCAATGCTCTGCAGCGATCTAGGAAGGTGTACACCTTTGGTGTGCCTCACCTCCCTCCCATTTCCCTACCTACCACAAAGAAGAGTATATGATGAACCTGAGGGTGGTTCTATTTGGTTTTTATAAGTTTGAAGATTTTTAATCAGTTTTTAATCATGCTTATATTTTAAGAAAATCACCATGAAGAGAGATGACAATTTTTTGATCTAACTGTAAGCTGGTATTTTGAGATGTTTTCTTTTTGTTTTTTTTTTCCTCCCTGGTATGTTACATGTGTTCTTTACATCCTGATTTGATCATGTGCTTCTCCTGAGGAAGCAAATTCATCATCTTGCGAAACGCGTCAATAACAACAGCACAGATACAGTTTGAATGCATATGGACACTTACAAACCACCTGGTTTCTACATAGGGTTACTAACTTGGAGAATTGTTGTAATTTTGTTTGTGATTTCTGAAAAAGAAAAACGTTTTTTAATGTATGTTGTGATCTTTATGAAAACAATAAATCTTGTTACTTTTTTTTTTTTGTGGTGTGTATCATAAAAGACCCATGGGCTATCTAATTATTGTGTGTTTGTACAAATTGGGACTTAGACACACCCTCTATTTAACCACTTGCCGACCGTGTAACGTAGATACACGTCGGCAAGTGGCACCCATTGTTGTGGGAGGACATTATATAACGTCCTCCCACAATCGCGCTCCCACGCGCCCCCTGGGGCGCGCACCTGGGAGCATCCGTGACCACCTGGTCTGTGAGACCCGGCGCATCACGGATCACGGTAAATGGCCGCTTGGAGCGGCCGTTTACCACGTGATCGCTCCGTCAAATGACGGAGCATCACATGTAAACAAGCCCAGTAAACTGCCTCGCTAGTGCACCATTTGCCGGCGAGGTTCGCCGGTAAATGGCACTAGGCACTACGCGGCCCAGAGTGTCTGGTCCACCAGTGCCTACGAGGGTCCACGCGCGGGGTCCCCCGCGCACCCTCGCGCTAACACCCTCCTGCAATATATTACAGGAGGGTGTTGTTACCCACGGTGAACGGCTGCACATAGATGCAATGTGCCAGCCGTTCACCAATTTATCTCCCACACAGATTCAGGGTTAAACATGTTTGTGTGTTATTAATCTATCGGGTACCCAGAAAATACTATGTGTGGTGTTTTTTTTTTTTCATTGTTCTAAATAACAAAAG
>BLSH010150329.1:869140-911796 GCA_018402905.1 Glandirana rugosa | reverse complement strand
TTTCCAGATGTATGAAGAAAAGATTTAATGTGTGAAGAACATCTGTTCTGGTGCAGAACACATGTGTGTGAATAGCAGATGTGCAATGACTGACGTTTTCATTTAAAGTGATACACACATTTTAAAAAGAAGTGTGAATAAAAGATGTGCAATGATTGACGGTTTGATTTAAAGTGACACACAGACTTGAAATACTTGTGCAGAAGAGATGTGCACTGATTTCCGGTTTGATTTAAAGTGATACACACATTTTGCAGAACAGTGATATGGGTACTCCCGGCTTATTTATACTTTTTTGACACAGTTTCAAGATGATTTTAGAACAGTTCTATGGCCTCTAATGTTAATTAATACTTTTCAGACCCATTTTGAAGATGATCTCCATTTTTGCATTTTTTATGTTTTTATTTTTTTTTAAATATTTAAAGTTATTTCCCTGTCCCCATTTCTTTGTAGGTCACTTGTCCCACCCTTACCCACATTTCCTTCCTTTTGCAGACCTCTAGGACCTTCCAGGACTATTTTACAGCACATTTTGTACCTAAAAGTCTGGGTCTCCATTGATTTCAATGGGGTTCGGGGTCCGGGACAAAGTTCGGGTTCTGTCCGGACCCGAACCTGGACTTTGTCCCGAAGTTCTGCTGAACCAGCAGAACCCGGACTTCTAGAAGTTCGCTCAACTCTAGTTATCACGCTATGCGAGTCTCTGTTTGCTTATCCCCTATCTTCCGGGTTCTTTGCCGGGATATGCCGAGGAAAGATTCCTGTGGAACACAGAGCCAGTGATTTTAGTGCAAGAGAGCACGTAAGCGCTTTTAGCTAGTGCATGATGAGTGCCTAGCCATAGCCTTTGGTAAGGGTCCATCTATCCACTATTCGAGCACCTGCATGTTAATTCCACGAGGTGATAAGAATAGGACTGAATATCAGAGGACATATATTAAAGGAGAAAAGGATATGGTCTATTGGAAGAGTGTTTTCCTTCACAGGCACCCACTGTTCTGTTGACTGGAATTTTTGCACATATGTTTCCATTTATGATTTTATTTTGATACCTGTTTATGTTATAATTTTAGGCTTATTACCATCATTAATGCAAGGGTTAACATCCCTGTGAGATTTAATATTCCCTAGTGCCGCTTATGCCATCATATATGCATTTAAAGTTTGTACATTTTTATTGTATTGAACCAGGCAAGGAGTGGGGCTGCAAGATTTTAAAGTGTTTTCTAATATCACTATCATTATTTGTGATGTGTCTAAAAGAGTTCTGCACTGGGAATTATTTAGCAAACCAAACAAATTCAAATATTTCTTTAAATTACAACATTTTTATAAGACAAATGCATTAATTCCTCCAGTGACATTGTGATATTGCTTGTGGCGGCCTTTGTCATTTGTTTCTTGTATTGCTATTCAAACCAAAAAAATGTAATATTTCTTTAAATTAAAGCAGACAAAAGAACTTCTTGAAACGGTGCCACCATCCCATAAAGTCACTACAAAAAAACAAATGTCCCCACACACTTGGATGATTCTGGGCACACCACGAGATAACACAATCTTTTATAAATATAATATATATAAATATAGTAATGCTTAGTATTGTGTAATATGTGAAATAGTGATGCTATTGTTTTCTTTTATTTTGATTAAGCTACCTTGGCAACCTACATCCATGCTGTGATTAGGGTTCTGAAGAAGCCTACAGTGAAACGTGTAGACCTTTGGCACTTTGTATGCATGCACACCATGGTTGTATTGGTAGCTAGTATTTACAGTTGTTGGGTCAATACAAGATATGACCTGTAGACCCTTATTGGGGCCAAACACAGATGTATTGAATTTTATGGGAAACATTATGTTTGTATGTTTTTAAAAAACAAATGTTGTAATAAAATATATTTTTTATAAAAGATTGTGTTATCTTGTGGTGTGCCCGGAAACGTCCAAGTGTGTGGGGATATCCCACATTTGTTTTTTGTTTAAATTAAAGCATTTTTATAAGATAAATACATTTCTTTTTCCAGTGAGAAAGTGACACTGTGACAAATTAAAATATTTCTTTAAATTACAACATTTATATGAGATATATACATTCTTTCCTCCAGTGACAAATTGACACTGTGATGTTGCTTGTGGCGGTCTTTGCCATTTGTTTCTCTTACTGTTGTTCAAATCAGAAATGTAGAAATTTCTTTAACCACTTAAGGACCGGAAGGATTTCCCACTGTAGGACCAGAGCACTTTTTGCGATTCGGCACTGCGTCGTTTTAACTGACAATTGCGCAGTCGTGCGACGTTGTACCCAAACAAAATTGTCGCCCATTTTTACAATCTGCTATTTTTATCAGGACTGCGATATTGGGTCAGACATGTCAGACAATTTGACACTTTTTTGGGACCAATGACATTTATACAGCGATCTGAAATTTAAATAGCCACTGATTACTGTGTAAATGTTATTGGCAGTGAAGGGGTTAACCTGCAGGGGCAATCTAGGGGTTAACTGTGTTCCCTAGGCGTGTTCTAACTGTGAAGGGGCTGGGCTGCCAGGGGCATAAGAGATCTAACTTATCCCAGTGACAGAGATCTGTAGATCTCTGACATACCGCCTGATAGATCGGGGAACCGCCGTGTTTACATTGGCGGTTCCCCGTTCTTCTTCTCTTCCAGGCAATCGCGGGTAGCCGGCAGACATTGAGTCCGCCGGACCCACGGCCATACTGCTGGAGAGTGCGACGGGAATGAGAGCGAGCTGCCGGTGGCGCACTCCCACCCGCTAGTCATGCACAAGCGAGCCGCCGTTTATAGATGGCAATTTGTGAGATCGTGCCACTCTGCAGCAGTAAATGTACACGAGCCGGTCTGGAACCGGTTAAATTGCAACATTTTTATAAGTAGTGTTAGAAAGTGGTAGATGGTGAGGTCTTTGAGCCAAAATAGGCTCATGGCAAAAACCAGTAGAATGAAGTTGGGGAGGAAGTGGGCCACAAGGAAGTTGTACAACAGCAACATGCTGGGAGAAGTAGCAGGGTGCGCAAAAACAACAGGAGTCCAGGCGTCAGGTAACAGCCGCATCATGCTGCCGTCTGTTACCAAGAACAGCTGCAGCTCAACGCTAGATCTGTTCACAGGATGTCTGTCATTGTTTTCTGCATACAATATTAAAATAAAGAAATAGAAAATAGAAAAATAGTGAAATAGATAATAGAACAATAAAAGCACTACAATTAATTTAAAAAATGAAATGCTGTATAACAGCAGAGCTGTAACAGGGCTTTGAGCTTGCAAAAGCCTAGGAATGCCTGATTTTTTACATGAGGTTTTGGGTGTCCTTTTCAACCACAGCTTAATGAGATTTAGTAGAGTGGATGAACCAGCATAGGTAACCTCAAAATACTCTCACCTCCTCCCTGCTACCTGAAAAAGAAAAAAACCTAAGAACTAAACATATCATTTTATTTCGTCCTCTCCAAGTGGCTTTTCTTCTATCTCTCCCCTTCAATCTATAACATTGGAATATGAATATAAATTCTGAAACATTAAAAATATTGTAAATTTAAAATTATAATATTTTGAAGTAGTGGTGAATGACTGCAGAATGGGTCACTATCGTCTACCTCTTCCTTGATATCCTCTTTCAAATTATTTTTCAAGTATATCCTGATTTTCATCATCATTCGGACCCCAAAAGCCACAGTGGGAAGGCTTGGCTATAGGTAGCACACCTCCCCCACCCCCTGCTGGATTCCACCAATTAAAATAATAAATAGATAGTAAAATATAAATATATACATAAAAATTATACACATTTTAAACATTTATATTTAAACAGTTCAAGCTTTATTTTTTGGAGACATCTTCAAGGGTCTTGTGCCTCTGATCTGAGACCTGTCTCATTTTATGAAGAGAATGCATCACTATGAGGAAATACTTCTGCTACCTGTTGCAGCTCTGCTTCTCACAGAAGACAAGCAGGCAGCAGCAATAGCACTACCACCAACAGAGGACATCTAACAAAGGTTTTGCAAACTTTTTTCAGGGAGTAGTGAACAGGCCTGGTCTCAGGTAGCACTCCCAGGCACAGCTTGCCCATATTGGTTAACGAGTATGTTGGCTCCTGTTTTGATTCCAGCAACCTCAGAAGTCAAGAAAGACCCCATGAACTTCTGCGTTTCTAAGGAGCTGGCAGAAGGATCTTATGGAGCTTGCTGACCTGCCCAACAGAGTCCAACGCAGCTGAAGGAGTGGGGACCAGCAACCGCATGGGCACTGGTGACTTCCTAATAATGAACCAGGCTTGAATATCAGATGTCTTCCCCACCCCTGGGGGATTCCACAAGTTAGCTGCCACATATATTCTCTTTGTCTGTGGTGAAGCACCAATTTATGAAATTGAGACTACAAATTGTTCTTGCTAGGTGATGGTGTTGCTGCTGCTGCTCTGCTACTGCTGTCTCCATATTCCTCTTAAAGGGGTTGTAAAGCCTCGCTGTTTTTCACCTTAATGAAAGGTGCATTAAGGTGAAAAACCTTTTCTACTACAGCAGCCCCCCAAACTCCCCCCATTTTACTTACTTGACCCCAATTGTTCCTGCCCCGGTGACGAGCCTAGCAGCTCCAGCCGTGGGTTCTGGTCCTCATTGGCTAGATTGCTGTCAATCAAGTCCAGCGACACGGGAGCTGGGGGGCGGGGCCGAGTCTAGCTGTCTGTTTCGATGGATGCAACAACAGGACTCGAGAACGCGCCTGCACAGCTGCCCCCAGGGAAAACGCTTCGCTGAGGAGACAGTCGGAGAAGAGGAGGACCCAGGAGCACTTCTGAGGGACCCCCGAAGAGGAGGATCGGGGCTACTCTGTGCAAAACCACTGCACAGAGGAGGTAAGATGATGCTGTTGGCCACCAATCCCAGTGTAAACCTAGTCAATTACTGGCATAACCTCCTTCCAACCCCCCACTCTACTCTGCTCCCTTCCAAAAATAAAATTAACCACTAAATATAAAAATAAAGAAATTAATTAAAAATTAAAGATAATGTTTAAAGCTCCAAAAATGTTAACTTTAAAAATGTTATTCCATTTTTTGAAAGACACCTTTTAAAGCCTTCTGCCTGATCTTCCAGGCTTGTCAGTACTGATGTCCAAATGTGGTACCATAACTGGGTTAATTTAAAAATTATAAAAATATATAAACACCCAAGAGCTGACCTCAATTTTTTTGTTACCAAAATAGCTATTTGTGCTTTGCAACTTCATGCCATGAAAATAGGGTGCAACATGTTACTTTTAAACCCACAAACCCAGAGGGCTGAAGCTCTAATTTACAATGGTAACTGGTAACTCTCAAGTCCATTTTAGCTTATAACTTGCTATCCTTCTTATATCTACTGGGAAGCAACCTTTAAGCCCGCTGACAATGTTGAAATAAGGGGTTTTGGGGGAACAGATTATTGCATGCCTTATACTCTTTTGCTAAACTGACATCCATTGAAGCTTACACTACAATAGAAAAACCATTTCATTTGACAGACATTTCTTTCAAAATGTTTTGGTGTGCTGCTGATGTTGTATACAAGGGCATTATTAAAAATATGTTGACATATAGGGCAAAGTATGTGCTACCAAGATCTCCTTGATGGGAGTGGCAGAAATGCCGCTTAGCAATTCTGTTCCAACATGTACAGCAATAAGGGACTCCATGATGCTGTAAATTAAAGGAATTACATCATTCCCATGTTGCCCTCAAAGTCGCATAAAATAACCCTCTATCACTGTACACATTTTCCTGCTTTTTTTAATAGTAACATGTTGCTCAGACATGCGGCAGACTTCTTGGCCCTTATTTAATTTAGCTGCTGTCGTTTTCCTCCAAAATCCTGAGAAAAACATCTAACTTTAATAGGGTTCAGATTCAATTTCTTCTGAATCCTGAATATTTAAGTCTGTTCAGTTGAACTCCCCACAAGTTAAACAGAGGCATGTTCCAGCAACACTAGCTGACATCTGTATCCTAGTATGAAGGTCATGTGGTTTACACCAAAATTAATATGACCTTTCTCCCATAATGACCATTTGCACTTAATACAGAACTAAACCCATTGATTTAACAGTTTGAAAAAACAGTTACATTCCTGGCATGCTGGCATGCTCCAAACCAAACTGCCAAGCCATCATATTGCTGGTGTCATAACTGATCACATGTGCAGCAACATGTCATTTGTAGCTCAAGCAGAAGCTAAGGTGGCAGCTTCCTTATATTCTATAGCATGCCATCTGTGAAGCAATGCCCTGTGTTATAAACACAGTATGCATCATGGCTGGAGGGGGTTTCTTCAGGATAGTACGTTAGTGGGAACAGGGTTAATGTATGGCAAAAGGGGTGGGTTGGTGAGGTGGTGTGATTTTTGGTGACAGGTTATTTGCAGGAAAAGTAAAGAAGAGGAGACTTCTGTCTCACATCAAGTTCTGCGACTTACTGGTCACTCAGTGTGTATAATTCTCACGAGGGAACAAGTCCCCACCCTCCCGCCCTTTGTTGCTGTACTTTGTTGTTATGATGACTCAATAAATAAATAAATAAATAATAATAATAAAAAATAAATATATAAATTATACAAAAATAAAAAAATGCTAAAATAAAAAATCAACTTGGACTTTTTGTTGTGTCCGTTGTGTTCTTACGGATGCTATTGTATTTAAACCCTGACTGAAGGATATACTATTGGTTAAGGTCACGTGTGTTTGTTATGAAACAGTTTTATTGTCACGGCTGGCAGTTATCACTTTTGTGGGCTGAGGTGGCAGGTGGCTGATGGAGTCAGTAGAATGGGGAGCAGGAAGCCCAAGTAAGCCCCTGAGCATAACTAGGATGGCTGGGGGCCTAATTGGCTCCTGATAAAGAAGGAAAGTTGAGATAAGCCACTCAGCACTGCAAAAGGGATCTGATTTTGGATATATATGTTTAGTGATTGTTCATTTACAGTTGAGAAGCTGCGGCTGATACATAGGTAAAAAAGCATCAACCCAGTCAAATGAATTTTGTTGTTGGTGTGGTTATTTAGAGTCATCTTAAGAAGTGAACAGTGGACCAGTCATGAGAACTTCGCTGAAAAATAGGTGCAGCACTAATAAAGAGAATATAAATTATATGAGGACCCAATTTATAAGATACAACTGAAGTTTCAATAGTTATTATCCCAAAAGAACTCATGTGTTATTAATAAAAATAAAACTGAAACCTAATAGCAAATAATAAAATGCAGTGCAGAAAGAAGTGAAAAACTTTACAAATGGTATTAAGAGGATCCACCCACATTTGTTACTCCTCACCATGCAGCACTGATACGCATCCTTAAAATTAATTTTCTGTTCACTTACCTGATTTATGCCTATATCTAATTTTACTTCCTCCTTTAGGGGCTGTGGCGCCGTACGTCATTTCCGTCTTTGCATTGGCTCCTAAGAGATCTTGGTCAGCGTGGCATGGCACTGGTTGAGTAGCATTTAACATTGGCATCTATAGAAAATCTTGGTCAGCTTGACATGGCATGGCTCGAGTAACATTTAACACTGGCATCTATGGAAAATCTTGGTTAGCTTGACTTGGCACTGCTCCAGTGCCATGTCAAGCTGACCAAGATTTTCCATAGAATCCAATGTTAAGTGTTACTCAAGCCATGTCATGTTAAGCTGACCAAGATCGCCCTGCACTGCATATGCACGAGATCGGCAGGTGCATGCTTGGTAGCCAGCATGCATGGAATCCAGGAAGAAGGACACAAATGCCCACACTGGAGATGGCCGCGCTGTGCAGGAATGCCACAAAGTAAGAAAAGGATACTGCACAAATAGAAAACTGGGCATAGTTTACAGCATACCTTTGTTACATTACACGAGGCAGAGAATTCTAGGGGTATTTTTATCTTAAAAGTCATATTTCGGCCGAAACTCCACTTTATAATACTTGTATGTATAGTATATAACATCATAGTAAATTATCTTGCCTGAATAAAGCTGTAATTAAATATCTATAATCCTAAAATTATAATCAATATCCCATATCAACAATATGTAAATCATGCTAAGGTAATGTGCAGTCCAAAAAAAAAGGGGGTTTGTGAAAAAAGTCCAATCAAGTGTGATGAAATAATTTTGTCAGGATGATGATCCAAGAATAATTGATGAGCCCCAAAACCACAATTAGGCATCACCACTGTAAAGGGTTCTACCACCACCAAAATATGAGGAGGCTTACCGGAACATGTGGACCCAGTTGGCATATGCCTAATGGGTCTAAACAGGCAGGGGTGTATAAACCCCTGGTAAGAGGGAATTCCCACACCACTCTCTGCATCTTAAAGTGGATGTAAACCTTCACATATACCCAGTGAAGTGAATAGCCTCAGATGATACACAGAGATGAATCAAATCTCCCTACATAAGTTTTACATGTATATCTGGTGTCTTTCCCTTTCTATATTCTTTAGTATTCTTACCTCATGTTACAGATTTTCTCTTCCTGTTCAAGACTGGGAGTGGAATCTTGGCATACAGCCAAGACTACTGATTGAGGTAAAGGTACACACCCCATGCACATAGGAAAAGACTTGCAGAGCTGTCCTGTGAATCGGGCAGCGCTGTGCTAATCCATTTATGGTAACCTCCCACTACACAAACTTCAGGCTGCTTTTATCTCCTGTGTCGGAGAACTTGTCAGAAGTTATCAGGCTGATAACAGAGTTACTGAGCAGAAGAAACACATGGGACTCAGAGCTTTGAAGATAGATAACAAAACACTGAAGATCTATGTGCCCAGCTCAAATTTCATAAATCGGGTTTACATCCACTTTAAGCAATTTGGGGGGACAGTCAACTTCCACCGTCAATTTCACAGTATAATAAAGAGCGACTATGCAGGACCTTCAACTTCAGATTCAGGAATGGGCAGTTTCTTCTCTATACCACTCGATTAATGTATATATCCAGAAAAAGAGAGACAAAACACCTCCACATAGTGTAAAACCTTAAAGGAAGGGAATTTATTAAAAAGTTCAGAACACTCACATTTCAGCAGACATAAAAGCACTTATCAAGTAGTCTTTCCTGTAAACCGCATTTAAACAGCATTATTTGCTATTAGGTTTCAGTTTTATTTTTATTAATAACACATGAATTCTTTTGGGATAATAACTATTGGAACTTCAGTTTTATCCTTTAGATAGGGTTCCCTTTTATTTATATTCACTTGACTAGCGCTGCACTTATTTTTCATTGCTTTTAAACACATATTTGTCCTTTGTGATGCTGACTACTTTTATGTTCATATCGGGATATCACCGCTGTATTTTTCTTTCTATTTATATTTACAATGAGAACCTCACCACTTTCTGAAAGTCAACAACTTTTTACCTTTTTCAAAGACAGCAATGAATATAATCTCTTAACAGTTTGAACTATAGATATCAATTGACATACCTGCATGTTCAATCAAAACATAGTGCAGTGATATTATGCAAAGCAACATAGAAAAGTAAAGAATTCATTTCATAGCAGATCGGTCTGTAGCAAATTATAATCTGGTCTCTAAACTGTCTGAATTGCTGCACTTTGAACTGGTTTGCTGACTAAGAGTGTATAAGTGGAAAACATACATTATATAGTAGTATAATTTAAGGAAACAAAGCATTACTTTCTCTTAGATTGCTTTCACAATGTTATCTGTTTCTTGCTGTATGTGGGAGCCATTGCAATCTAGAATGGAACAATATTTCCTGGCTTTCATCTTTCATCTGGTTTCCAAGCTACGGGATGTGTAAATGAGCAAAGAGTCTAGGGAGCAGGAAAAGGAGACAGCATCTGGTATCTTGTGCCAGGAGACATCCAGTAACACATACATTGCTGGCCCACTGTTCTCACCTGCCCCCACCCAAACACTTCTAAAGATTGTGCAGAAATTTATTCCCATCACCGAGCAGTAATCATCACTTTATAGGTGCCTGTATCCAAAACATCTGTCTTTACTGAATCACACTTCATGTATATGTCACCTGTACTTCCATCACAATATCATTCACACCCAACATGAAATCCTAAGCTTATTATTTACACTCTAATTAAATGGTGTTAACGAGTCATCCATTAATGTGCAATTTGGTGCATGTATAGGATTATTTTTTTTATAAATGCTTTCATTTAAACATGTGAAATTATCAAATTATCAAGTTACATAAGATGCAACCCATAACAGCCATCCTCAGACAAAATACAGAGTACATTATAGTGAATGTACTGTATGTAGTTTGGGACAGAAAGAGAAATAGGTGTCAACTTGTTTATGGTTCCCTGACATTTATCAGCATTTGTCCGTTAAGTAGTAGCAAGTGCCCTGAGGTCCTCAGGCTTGGGAAAGGGCAACAAGATTCTGAACCAATTTTGTCTTTTCCAGTTAAATTGAGAAATAAAAAGGTAAGAGGTGTAGACTGTAAAAAGGAGGAATAGGTAATGAAATATGGGGGGGGGGGGGAGAAGGGTAAGGAGTAATTGGGTAAGAGTACAGGAGAAGTAGGGCAAGAATGGGAAGAGGAAGTGAAGACAGTGTAAAGCAAGGGAAACTTGGTAAAGAAAGGACAAGTAGTGACAGGGGAGGGCAGAACAGCTCTCCCTCAGGTGGGCTTGGACCTATGGTGTTTTGGACACGGATCAGTACCGTCAGAATTATATCTGTCCCTGGCCTAATTGCCTAATTTCAATACAATGTGTATACACACGAGAGAAATCACAGACGCTGATATGAGTTCAGAGTCAAGATAGTTCTGCTTTATTTGTTCCTCTTTTTACGCTTATAAAGAGTTTGCTAGACATTTCAGGGTATGTCTGATAGACGTAACTCAAATGAACATTAAGCAAAGGACGTATAAGTTCATGATTGGATGTATCTATGTGAGTATAACTTTCTTCCAGGATATGGTAACTTCTGTCTTGGGTGTGGTTCCTTCCCGAAAGCGCCATCTTAGAAATCATCTGTTTCTTTCCTTATTATTTGTTAGTAGCAAACCAAGTAAGAATGAAAGTAATTAATCTGACGAGCATGTCTGAGTAAGGAATACATGTATATAATAGGCTAATAGCATAAATGTGTATAAAGCATGCATGTGACACTGTTGAAATAGGCATTTTACTATGACCATTAATTACATCCATTACAATGGTATTGGGATTAAGATTCTGCATGGAGAAGGACTTTACCTTAACATGATATCCATCGAATAAAATTATTTGTTGTGGTACATGTCATGTCTGTTTTTGGGAGGAGAGTACAAAATCTTCCATTAAACTAAAATCCTCTACTCTGTGCATCCACAATAATATCAGGGGAGGGGAGGGATCTCTCCATTAAAAAAGGATACAAGATTTAGCAGTATCAATAGATGGTAAAGGTGGAACTCTTGGGAGTAGGCATGAATGCGTGGCTATTTTCCGCTCACACTATTCTCACTCACTTTTTAGTCACAGCTAGGTTATCTCAGCATTGGAAGAAGACTACCCCACCCACACTATATAGTGTGATACAAATTTTAAACTAGCAAGCCCACTTTGAATTCATGTTTGCAAAGGAACATCTGACCCAAGATACGTTTTTGCACCGTTGGGCCCTCTGGTTAAGCAACCTTAATTGCTCCATAGTGCTATAATGTGGCTCACACATCTATATATCTGTATAAGTGATAAAACTTACCCTGTTCAAGGCAACTCCTCTCCCATAGTCTAAGGATACCTGGGATCTCACCACTACATTTGTATTCCTCAGATCTTCCCCATAGCTACTCCCTCAGCCCATTACTGCTCTTTGCACTGTAATAAGTGATGTCTACCACCAGTAGCCACCCTCCTTCCCCTTCCCTGTTTTTCCTTACCCCTTCCATATTTTTATTTCTTTATTGATATATGTCACTTTGTGTAACGGTAATTTTTTCCCAAGCCTATGTTATGGTTAGGCTTATCGTTTTGGGATTTCACACTCTGCAATGCGACTTATTATTCTCAAGGACATGTTGTTCTGTCTCTTTGTATGTCTATCAACTTTTTCAATAAAGAATATTGGAATTTAAAGATGGTGAAGAAAAGATTTCTTACATATTTAAATGGTATGCAATGATGATGCAAGAGAAGGAATGCTGGGTAATCTGGGATGTGAGAGTCCTCTAACCTTGTGTTAGGAAAATGGCCGTTTCTGTCTTTCTGTGCGCTTTGCGCGCGCCCGTGCAGGCCGTGCACGTGCCTGTGTGCGCCAATGGTGCCAAACGGCCAATTTAAGCAGACCACACCCTGCAGCAGATGCTGTCCACTCTACAGCGTTTCCCAGTGTGATTCCGTGACTTGTTTCCTGAAGACTTCTTGTATCTGTGACCCGGCTTGCCTGACCTTGTTGAACTCTGCCTGCACCGACCCTCAGCTTGCCTACGACTACGCTTCTGCCTGATCCTCTTGTACTTCAGCTGCCCGCCTGTTAACGACCCTGCCTGTACCCGACTACCCACTTGCCTGCTCCTTCTGTACCTCACTTGCTTGCTTGTTACCGACCGACCTGCATCACCAATCTTCTGTCTTGCACGGGCTCCTGGAGGATCCTCACAACATCATCTGCATCCCTACCAGCCCACGTGCCCCCCTGTGCTCTGGAACCTTCTGTCTACTCTATCAGGGGTTCCTGAACCAGGGCCGTAAGAGAGGTTGCCCACTGCATAGTCAGACTCCACCACCAGGTACGTGACACCTTGCTCCAAAAAGGTTTATGTTTCTAATAAGTTTTTTAAAAAATGGAGGAACAAGTGTTTTTCCAAACTTCAATGCCACCATTTATTAGAGGCATCTGGGTTATATCTGTAAATAACTGTCAAAGTTCTGTACCATAGAGACAGGACTTTATAATTGTTTTTGTTGTTTGTTTTTTTGGAATTTGGTACAGATTTCAGAAGCAAGTAGAGTATCCTTCAGCATTGTTCAGGCAATATGGTGATTGTAGGTCTTTTTCCCCGAGTTTGAAGTATGGTGCTCCTTTACCCTACTTCGGTTGAAGTGAGTGTCTTATAGTGCATCTGTCAGAGAAAAGAGTTTAAAAAGAAATATGTGGTGTTGAAAAGAATACAGGGAGGGGCCTCTAAAAGCACTGTTCCAGGCATTTTTTTCACTCCCCCTCCCCCGGGTTCATGATCAGTTTGTGCCACTTATTTGGCCCTCTTTTTTCTTTTTTTGCAGTAATGTAAATACCTTCTAAGTAAGCTTAATCCTCTGCTTCTTGTGTACCTCATTGTCGCAAGGTATGTCATGTCCACCTGCCGACTGATGACACGCATATCCCAGGAGCCAACAGGCAGGCAGACATGATGCATCATGGACATGACGCAATGGGCAGGCGCACCTGTAGCATTGCACCGCGCTTTGTATTATATGCACATGCGCGAGATCGGGAGGCGCATGCTGTGCAGCCAGCAGCGTCGTAACCCGAAAGGGGGAACGAGTGGGCTTCAGATGCCCCCGCTAAGGATGGGAGCACGCTCACTGGGGTTTACAAAGTGAGTTTATTTTAAAAGCTCTTTATTTATAATAGCTACATTTCATACACATTCCATTATGAATAACATTTGGTGTGATCATCGTGGGGGTTATTTTTTAGAAAAAAAAAAACAAGCTGGAACTCCACTTTAAAGTGGTTGTCTACTCAAAACAAAACAAAAAAACCTGTAAGGCAAAAGGCACAATGAGCTAGTATGCCACATACTAGCTCATTATGAAATACTCACCTTAGAATGAAACTCCCGCAGGGCTGCTCGGTCCCTGCAGAGGGAGCGGACATCTTCACAGTGTGCATTCTTCTGGGTTCGCAGGTCCATCGCTGTGAGTGGCCGGAGCCACTAGACCTCACTCACTCCATGCGCGGAAGCCCATCTTTCGGGCGGACTTTCCGACAGGGTCTGTCGCTTTGTGTTGCTTTGTGCCGGGCCTTCACCAGGCCATCACTGCGCATGCGCCGTGACGTCAGCATGCATTGCTGCATTGCAAGTTTAATATCTCCTAAACCATACATGTTTAGGAGATATTCATTTTACCTACAGGTAAGCCTTATTATAGGCTTACCTGTAGGTAAAAATTACTTTAGGGGGTAGACAACCGCTTTAAGGACAAAGGGTAGTGCCTGAGTGGCTTGCTTGTCAAAATTTGACATTATAGGGGCCTGTAGCTGATGTCAATGCATTCATTGTTGACCAATGTTCCCGGTTTCAGGGGACAGTCCCCAGATTGAGGACACTGTCCCCGGACCAAATCTGTCCCTGGTTTTGTCCCCCGATTGGATTTGAACAGGGACCCAAGCCATTTCAAAGACAGTCAGTGCAGAATTAAAAACAAAAATTCTGAATTACACACCCCCGCTCTGCTGCTCCTACTAGCTTGGGGCGGATAGTGTAATTCCCGCTCGCATGTTCTTCTGCCTTGGCTCATGTCCTGGCCAGCCGCCTGCCTGCCTATCTCCTTGCCTTCCCCAGCGGAGTAATCTTCCTCTGCTCAGTTCCGCTCCCCACCCAGTAGTAGCCGGGGCTCGAATAGAGACTGTGATGCAGGCAGTGGTGGTGACAGGCAGAGGGGAAGCGGATCCCTAGACTGCTAGACTCATTACAATACTGATTTTTTCAAAACAAGGGTGTAGTTATCCTTAAACCCTTTTGCTTTTGCAGATGTAAGGCTTATGTCAGCTGCAGCATGGACATTAAAACACACTCTATAGTACCTTGTGGGAATCACTCACTAAATAAAGTGTTAAAAACAAACCCAAATATGGATTGTGATTAACTGTTGAATAGATGCACTAACCCAGTCAGTGAATAAATAAGAAAAAATAGAATTCATAAATATAATACAAAGTGCAAAAAATTATACAAATACAAAGTGCAAACTAATGCAACATAAAAAGTGAAATAAACTAATTAGAAATTCATAAATAATATATATACTGTAAAAGCAGATCACATCCCTCCTATTAGATCATTATTGGTAACAGATCAAGCCACAGATAATAAACTTCTGAATTCCAAGCCTCTCACTACCTGGGTTGCCATACAGTAGACACAATCATATTATATACATGTAAAAATCAAAAGTGCATATGTCTGACAGGTTTTTACACATAAATAGTGCACTTACAGTGCATGTATCATTCAATATGCAAGCATATAGTTACAGTGTACCTTCACTCGCACACCGCTTCAGACTACAGCCATGCATGATGACATCACTGCCTTGGCTCCACATCATCATGCACGACCGTAGTCCAGAGCAGCGTGCATGCGAAGGAGCAATGTAACTATATGCTTGTTTATTGAATCATACATGTAAGTGCAGGTTTTATTGCTGACCGTACCCCTGTTAAGGAGAGTCACCTTCACTCTTGATATGGGGGACCCCAAGGGAAGTGAACGTAAATCTCCCCAAAGGGACACAGATGGCAAAAAAAAAAAGTCTGACAGGGATTAAAACATTTTTTTTTACTCTATCCAAAATGAAAAAGAAAAGTTTTACCTATAGCACTACTTTAACTAGCAATCTATGAGAAATGTATTTATTGCTTAGCTCTGTGTCTGAAGTTGTTTGTGAAAGACAGGATGCTTTCTGTCTCAATTGTTTGAGAAAGTATTATAGGCATATTGAGAGAGAGATATTATAAGCAGAAATTAGAATGGCATTTAGTAATGTAGGCAGCTTCTACTGTTTACTGTACATGTAAAATGCACAACTGACTTGCACATTGTATAGCACCCCATTAGTCAATCACTGTAGTATTGATATTGTAGGCTGTAAGTTGTTATGCTGTGTTTAGCTTGCAGGCATGTACAGGCTTGCATGACAAAGGTGACACTGTCCCAAACTGCTGTATATCCAGTGTCTTTATCACACCTCACAGTATATTTCAGAGCTATAGATGATTTTTTTGAGTGAGGCTAATTTTTTTTTTTTTACTATTCTTCTTCTCCAACCTAAGCACTCAAATGTAATCTTTATAACTGATCCAGTTGTGGCAAGATAGCTGTGATTTAGTCTGAGTAGAACTAGCAGACATTAATTCAATCCAAATTACATCTTGCAGAGTGTAGAAGCTTCCATCTGAAACTTGTGAAGGTTTTGACAGACGATCATCAGGTAGATCAAAAAAGCATAGTATGTTTAGACCCAGCAAATACATGTGCTCAGAACAGAAACTGAAGACACACTGAAAGTGGGAGGGACTAGTTATACAGACCTAGTGCAAAATGATATAAAGGCAAAAAAACAACAATGCATGTGTAACATGATAATATCCTTGTTTGCAACCAATGATACTGAACAAAAGAAACACAAGACCTAGTGGCATTATCCTAAGACCAACTATTTATTAAAGCAAAATGTGTTAAGCATTATACTCACAAAATAGCTATTATATAAAAGCTCATGACAAATGTATCATAGTTCAATCCATAGTTCATCAACTCATGTGACAGAAAATGAAGATCCAATAGGCTGGCGCGTTTTGAGGACTAGCTCTTCCTCAGAGCCCAAGGGTTGGGAGGGTAGCAGCCCTCCAGGCTGGGTGAGGGTAGCAGTCCTCCAGGCTGGGTGCTTCTCCTACTGGACAAGTGCACAGACTGCTCAAGCCCCAGACTAGACATAAGGGGTATCGGGGATTACATGGATGAAAATGCAGGAGCACTACATCCCATAAATGTATCAAAGACTATTCAATTTCCATCTCTAAAAGTCCATCTCTAATAGAAATTGACAAGCCCCAGACTATTTATGTGATCTGCAACCACCTACTGGGCACACCTCCCTGGGATTGGTAGAAACCCCATAAATATTCAAGCTGCCCTGTTGACCTGCTCCACTTGTATGTTCTGAAGCTTTCCAGAAATCTGGGAGAAACATTCAAGCCTGCAGCCTGTGAAACCCTGATCAGTCCAGAACAATCGGCAACTGCTCCACTGATTACAGAGGAGCACAACAAGAAATACATTTACCTGACAGCCTAGCACCTAAATAGGAGGATGCTACATCGATAACGAAGACCAAGCAGATTTAGTCTTTACACATTACATCACCACTTGCATTGACTCATGCAGTTATTATAAGCATAAATATATAGAAAGAAAACATTTTGCTGCTGTAGTGCAGATGGTTTGTTGCCTACTTGTTCTTGATTTAATGTCACATAAAGCACATGGGTTCAGACTTCAGAGCATCACTTGGATGATGGATTTTGAATAATATTGTATCTCTGAACAAGCTAATAGCAGATGGTTTGTTCATGCTCTGAAGTTGCATCAAAGAAAAATGCTGGCTCCCCTTTACATTGCCTGTAATTCGGCAGCAACACATCGCTGCTCATATGTCAGGAACCAGATGTGTTTCATCTGTCAGATTACAGCTGGTGACTGACACTGAGATGCTGACAAGTGACCAGGACCACACTGACAATGCGTACTGGTACAGGGAAGGTTCAACAAACTGCTACCTAGCTGTCAGCCATTTGGGTACTTCATCCCTCAAAAGTATGTGTATCATATTTCATGAAATCTCATGATAAATAGGAAAGTTGAGCCTTAATCTAAAGCAGATCTGCCCCTAAAAGTTTAGATGTGCTTTTAACAAATTAGAGAAGTGTTCACATGGGAGAGCTCTGCATGTCCCACCTGTCTACCATTCCTAGGATATCCTTCAGTGCTCTGGTTCATGCCACTTGGCCTAAACCCAGCATTAGGCCAAAAGGGCTGCACAAATTATTTTGTGTATCACTGTTAATCAAATATTCCTTTACGTTAACTGAAGATCATGCAGCTGCTGTGGAGACGGAAGTGCAAAGGTTGGGGTCCCAGGGATGAGAGGTGGTGGGGGGAAGGAAGATCTCCTATCCTTACCTGTCTGTTCTGCACATATTAGCAGTTAAATTGGGCCAGCAAACCCCATCCAAACCTTTATCAGAATGGAACCCACTGTAAAAACTCATCCACTTGCTGCTGCCACTTGGATCTGGCAGATGAGGTCTTACATTGCTCACTTGCTCGGCAGCTCTGACTGATGGACTCATCTAATACAAAACGCTGCAGAAGCTATGGATTTTTGAAAACTTCCAGCTTTTATGTTTACAAGTAAGGCTCCATTTACACAGGACGCTGTTTCAACCTCCCCTGAACGATTTTTTTGACAGCTAGAAGCATGCGTCTAAAAGAGCCGTTTTGCCGTGTTTTGCATGCCACGTTTAGCTGTGTTTAGCTGTGTTCGCGTCTAGGAGCGTTTTTTTTTTTTTTTCTTTTTAAATGGAAACGCCTGTAAACAAAACAGTCCCTGACGTGAGTTACCGCGTTTAGCGGCGTTTACAAGCTGTTTGGCGTTTCAAATACCTCTGAACTGGCGTCTGAACCCATTTTTTTGCATTCCAAAAAAAGCCTCTAAACTCAACTGCCTGGAAATGGCCTTAAACGACCCCGTGTAAATGTACTGATAAGATAACGTAGAAGAAAGTTCCGGGGAATCTGAAAAAAATGCCCAAATGCCTCTAAACGTCCGTTTACCAGCAGCATTGGCTTATTCTGTATGCCTTTTTGTACATGTCTAATTCTGCAGCATCTCATTCTATATTCCATGTTATTTGTTTCCTATTCCTCACCACTCCATTCCATATGCTATACTGGACATTCTCTATTCTGTAACGCCTCATCCCGTATATCATGTTTTCTGTTTCCTATTCGCAATCCTTATACCGTATGCCTATTTGTATGTTCCGTATTACACATATCCTTTTTTTTTTTTTTCCTTTCCAAATATATATCAATAGATCAAAAAACATTCAAAGACACACAAAACAAACAAAAAAAAAAACAACAGCCTATTGACATACATCCTTACCAACTTCCATACGATCATCCACACAAACATACAGACATTTCTCCAGTGGTTACTTCTCTCCTCCTCTCTAACACCATGCTCACGTCATATTATGGTTTGCCCTTTTTCATTCCCATTCCATTTTCTCTTTCCTTTCTCTTTCTTTTCTCTACTCTTCTTTCCCCTACATATCCATATAGAGCACATTACTCTGTTAGTCTGAAGCCGTATCTATACTGTTTACCCAGCTTCCCCATACTTTGTCAAATTTGTTTGGTTTTCCCCTACTAATATACTGTACGTTGCCTTGTATAGTGGGAGTGCCCCATTCACTAACACTGTCCAATGCGTCACAGTTATAGGAGTAGATTTTGAGAGCACTATTGACTTTCTCATATAATATAGTAAAATTGTCAATAATGTGTGTATCGCATTTTTTGGGGCTAGCGCATCTACCAGACCCAGAAGACATACCTCTACTGTTAGTGGTATAGTTACAGCTATTGTTTCCTCAATACAATTGATGACACCACCCCATAAATTTTGCGCAACTCCACAGCTCCAAAAAATATGAAAAAAATCGGCATTTGGAGAAGTACATTTACAGCAGCAGGACGATTGGGTGGGGAATAGTCTAGCTAGCTTGGCAGAGATGAAATATATTTGGTGTAAAAATTTAAATTGAATAAGATGATCCCTGGCCGACACCAGCCTGGTAAAGTTAATATCCCAAATATCTTCCCAATTGTCTCTATCCAACTGTGGGCATACTACCTCCCATGCCGATCTACAACGTGAGAGATACTGATCCCCCACTGTTAACAATATTTTATAAATAGTAGACAGGACCTTTTCTATAGTTTCCTCTCTCAAAAGGGTTTCCAAATCGCCCATCTGCAACGCAAGCAGTTTGCTACTGAATTGAGCACTTTTAGGCATGCTTGAGTTGCAGGTACCGAAACAAATGACTATTAGGAAGTTCAAATTTTGATTTCAGCTCATCATACATGAGCAGTTTCCCATTAATTACTATATCATCAAGAATCTTTATACCATATCTGGTCCATAGACTACGATCTGGATAATCTAAAAAAATGTGATAAATTGTAATTCCTCCCTAATGGTGTATGAGGTGAAAATACATCACCGGCATTTGCCTAATATGTCACGGCCCAAGCTCTCCCTTCTGCATACATGGATGCTGTGAGTTTATATGGGGCCCTATTTCCGAGCAATATTAAATGTGCCAACACCTCATAGAAGCCAATGATAGCTGCTTCTAATATTGTTGCAACATTATCCTCCATAGGCCTAATCCACCTATGCACAAAAACCAGTTGACCCGCCAAAAAATAGCGATAGAAATCAGGGACCGCCAGCCCACCTTGATTCCATGGCAGCTTCAACACTCCAAGTTTGATCCTCGGGCGACGCCTCTGCCATATAAAATGTGTGACCAGTCTATTTTCTTAAATATGTACTTTGGTATCCAAACAGGTGCATTCCGAAATACATATAGAAACAATGGTAAACATGTAATCTTCACCAAGTTCACCCTTCCAATAATTGACAGCGGTAAATTCTGCCATGCCTGTAGCCTAGCTTTAGCCTTTAACAACAATGGTTTAACACCGTGTTTGATATATTTATGCTGAGGTATTTAATACTGTCTTCTTGCTGTCTTCTTGCTGTAAAGGGCAACCAACTGGGACCCTACAGCAAGGAGACGGCGTCCTGAGAGGGATAATCTTGGATTTACTCCAGTTCACTTTTAATCCAGAGAATTTAGCAAACTTATTTAAAATTTCCAGCGCCAATGACAGGGAGACATCTGAGTCACTCAGCAATAAGACCATGTCATCGGCGTACAAAGCAATATTTTTATTTAAACTGCCCACCGTTATCCCCCTCACCTTGTCTGAGGCCCTTATAGTTGCAGCCAATGGTTCTATTAGAATAGTAAATAGACCTGATGACAGTGGGCAATCCTGTCGGGTGCCCCTGCTTATTGATAAAATCTCAGAAAGCATACCATTTACTTTGATGGCTGCAGTCGGTGATTGATAAAGGATATCAATCCATTTCCTGAAATGTGGTCCAAAGCCGAACACTTCCAGCACCATGACCATATAATACCAATCAATGGAGTCAAAAGCCTTCTCCAAATCAAGGAAAACTAAAACCCCTCCACTAGAACTGTCAAAATCTAGCTGAGTATGGGTGAATATTCTGCGCAAACGTAGCTCCTAACAAGTGGGTTTCCTGCAGGAACATAATATGAGGGTGACGTGTCTGTAAGAGCTTTAATACCAAAGCCCTCTTGAATTTGGAGTTCAATCCCCTTACATTTCAAGAAATAATTCTAAGTTTTTCTGGCATCATTGTGATTCCACAAGATCACAATGCATAGATAGTTATATTTTTGTGTTAAGTCCGCAAACACACATAGCCAAGTATTATACCACAATATACTCTTAAGCCTGCATCCTATGTACCTGCCACCAATTTCTAACAGTTGCTTCCAGAGGCAACTATAACAACCCCATATAGGGGAAATATGGTAGCACCACAGAATCCTTTGCTCAGGGACAAGTGAGGAGGAGGAGAAGAGACAAGACAACCATACACTTACATAGCACAAACAAAAAACCGTACATTCAAACGCACCCCTTACTCATCTAAGTTGCCCCTGTCTCACCAGCATCAGACAAAAAGAAAACTCCATTGGCGGACTTATTTTCCAAAAAAAAAAAAACAAAAATTTATACTGTAGTGACTTTTAAAGGTAATCGCTCCAGTTCCTCCGTTAGGAGGCCAAAAAAGGGGAAAAGAACAAAAAAAACCCACAAAAAAACACAAAGCAACAAAAACCCCACACATATACTAAATATGTTAGGAGTGATATGGAGGGGGAGGGGAATAAACACCTGGCACCACTCTAAGTTCAGTTCTTATTAACCACAACTCACAAAGGAGAGCTCCGACTCCAATCTCTGCTAGCCAGAATACTGACCAAAAAAAAAATTCCAATTTCTCAGCATTTATCCAGTAACCAATCTATCTCAGAAAATAATGAGGGAAGGTGATACAAAAAGGGAAAAAAATACAAAAAACAAAAGGGGAAGGTAAGATGTGGAAAGATGAAGAGGAGAAACAATCCCTTCTATCACTACTTCCCCATCCTACAACCCTACAAGAGATGTACCATTGAAGTTCAAACAAAACTCACACAAAAATTTCTGCACAAAAAAAACCCTTTCCCCTCTCTTTCCCCTTCTTCCCTTCCCCTTTCCCTCTTAAGTAGAGATATCCTCCCCTTCCTTCCTCTTCTCTTGCCTTTTCTATTCAACCTTCAGTTAATCCAAGGTATCCAAACATTCCATTGCGTCAGTGGATATTTCAAAAAACTTTGCTGTACCCTTGAATTCCACCCTAAGCTTACTGGGGTACATCATGGCATAAGTAAACCCTTTTTCTATCAGCTTTTTTCGCACATCCATAAAAGTGCATTTTCGTACCTCCAGGGAGAAGTCAGGAAAAAAATGCAGACTGACATTTTCAAACTTCAGATGGGTTAATTTCCTAGCCTCCGCAAGGATAATATCTCTGTCCCAGAAGTTTAAAAGGCATACTAGAAAAGACCTAGGAGGTGCACCCTGTGGTCTAATGCCTGCCGAAACTCTGTGGGCACGTTCCACAATGTATGCTGACAATACTTGCTGCAGCTTAAGAACGTCTTTAAATAAATTTTTGGCAAAGTTAGTTGGATTTGTGCCCTACGCACCCTCCGGAAGCCCCACCATCCACACACTGCTTCTACGCAGCCTATTTTCGGCATCTCCGGACCGCGCCAGCAATGTTTCCACAATGAGTTGCAGTTCCTTAACTTTTTGAGTAGTGGTACCTGCAGAGTCCTCGATCTCTAAAATATGATTTTCTGTGGCAGTAACACTCCCCTTAAAGCTGTCCAAATCTTGCCTAATAAGGCTGCACTCTACAGCCAATGTATCTATCCTGCCCATAAGCAGTGATTTGCTTGCCTCTAGGGCTGCCAGAATGGTCATAGTTGCAGTGTCCCCAGCAAGTTGCTCCATAGCCAAGGGCTTTATAGTGGATTGCACTGTAGATAACATATTAGAATGAGGATAGGGATTGGGAACATACTGCAGAGAGGGCTGTATATTAGGATGCAATGCAGGTTGTGGAGGCACTTGCAGAGTAGTCTGCAACATAGGCTGCATAGTATGCATGGTATACTGCTGAGTTGAGTGTGCGGTGGACTGTGTGGTAGGTTGCATATTTGGCTGCACAGTAGACTGTACATAGAGGGTTTCTGTAGAGCAGGCTGCAGAAGATGGACTGCGGGTTGCACCACAGGTTGCGCAGAGGACTGCACAAAGGTCTGCACAGAGGGTTGCACAACGGGTCGCTCATCAAGCTGTATAGCAGGGTTGTACAGAAAGTTGCATGAAGGGGCATGGCGGGCTGCAAACTAGGCTGCACGATAGGTTGCATAGCAGACTGCAAAAGATGCTCAGTGAGGGGGTGCACATTGGGCTGCATAAAAGCTCCTTCTATGGGCTGTTCACAGAGTACTGCCTCTGCCTCTGCCTCTGTCAGAGATGATGATATTGATTTGGCTTCAGTCTGTTTGTGCTGAGTATGCTGTATCACTGCCTCACTGACAGGATCACTGGCAGACTCTCTCTCCATGCCTAAGTTCGCGCGCAGCCTCCCCTCTATCTGCATGAACACCTCCCACCCGAATCCTGTCTTGCTTGTCTTACTTGTGGCTGCTGCTGCTGCACGAGTGATGACAGGGGAGCACAGGGGTTTCGGCAGCGGTTGCTTTTTACCGGACAACCGCCTGGATGGCATGAACGATTCCCATGGATGATGCGAACAGAAGCCGGCTCCACTGCAGTAGATTTCTTATCCGCCGGACACCCGTCATAGCCAGAGACACTGGAAACAGGAGACAAGGAACGGAGGCGGAGCTCTCTCACACCCGTCCGCGCTTCCTCACATCCAGACACGCCCCCCATCCTTATTCCACATGCCATGTTGTACATTCTTTATTCTGTACCCCCTCATTTTATATGCTATGCTGCAAATGTAAAATAAAAATTGCAGCGCTAAATGAATGAAGTTCAAAGTAAATCATTAAAAAAATAGTCCATATGAGAAAAAGGTGTAAAACCATAAAACACTTTTATTTTGAGAAAAGGTTACTAAACACTTACAGCAATCCAGTGAAAAATCAGCAGTTAAAACATATTGGTCTCCTAGCGGCCATTTTGATTTTAAAATGAGGCTTGGTTCATTCTTTGAGGCGGCCTATCTAAGGTTTCACATCCATGGAACGAGGCTTGGTAGAACGGCAGCAATATTGAGTGCACATGGAATTTGTTTGATGGGGACAGCTGCGCTCTCCCTGCCCTGGACACTATATAATGGTGTGGAGTTGGACATAGACTACATGTCCCCGATGATGTCATATATGACAAAACATGTAGGACATAGTCTATGCCTGAATTAACCATGCCAATTGTTCTTGTATATAAGTAATTTTTATCCTGGGAACTACTGTGTTAACTGCTGAACACTATGTGGACCCCCATTTTCTTCCCTATTAGTCACGCCTGAGGAACACCAGGGGTTTGTTTGGCTTGCCATGTCACCTTCCTTTTCGGTCTAACCACTGAGGGATTCTCATTGAGTGCTGGATTATTATTTAAACGCCTGTCTAGACTCCTATAACATGGAGTCTAGAGATCTGGTAAGCTCACATCCTGTTTATTATCAGGAGGTGCACCAGGTGGATACTGATCTAAATAATCAAATTTCTTTGGATATTACCTCAATGAACTTTTTTTTTTCCATCTGTCACTATGCACTTTAGTGTTCAAGCACTATATGGACTATTTTTTTTAATGATTTACTTTTATTTGCTTTATTTAGCAATGCAATTTTTATCATGAATGTTTTTGCACAATTGGTTCTGTTGTGATATTGCAAGCAGCTTTATTTAATTTAGGTTATTATCACTTGCTCAGTAATATTTTTTGCACATTCCCTATCCTGCATTACCTCACTCAGTATACCATACTTTATATTCCTTATTTCACATCTCCTCATACTATACAAAATGCATAATTCAATATGCCATTCTGTATGTTCCATATTGTGCATTGCCTTATTCCATGTCATAGGCTACATATTCCCTATTCTGCACTGGCTCATTCTATAAGTGCTGTTGTAAATTTTATATTTTACACTGTCATTCTGTACACTGTGCTTCTTAAATTATATCCCACACTGACCCATTCTGTATGCTGGACTGTAGATTTTAAAAGCAAAAAACAGAAATCTTGGACATTAACGGTTGCCAACTGTAATCCCAAATGACGAAAAAGGAGAGTACTCAAACTTATAAAAGTATACAAAGTTTAATTGACAACATGATTAAAACCACATAGTAAAAACATGTCAAAACGTATACTTTAATAAGGCCTTGGAGTGACACAATTATATCCGGCACCACATCCCTGAAAATGTACCATTAGAACAGCCGAGATAAAAGTTTGGGACTTCCAGGGTGCCAACAATAAATGTATAAACAACAGTATAAAAGCATATAAATTTATTGTAATCGATTAAAACACATAGAAATTTGATTTGGGTAAAAATACATCAAATGATTGTATAAACATCACAATACAGCTCTGTTGTATTCATAGCGGTGATGGTTGGAGTGTGATGTGTAGTCCCAATACATTTCGCCACCCTTGGCTTCTTCAAGGATTTAATCAACCATCACATAGAACAAAATTCTAACAAAAACAAAATTTAAAATCAGACAGTGTTCATACAACTGTTCATCATTGCATTATTAGTGATCATATTACATTTGTGCACTCTGCCCAGGTCCCCAAAAGACTCACCCAAATGTTACTCTAGAGGGGCCTCTGAGTCAGCCCACAATGAGCATGGGAAAGAAGCTCTGTGTGACCACAGGGGATACAAGCGCACCAGGCTATATATAAAACAATAAAGTGTCTGGGTATGGATCATAGCAAAAAACAGTACATTCGGACTATCATGTCCAAATTAGGACTAACTAGCCTCAATAATATATACTTACTTTTGCGATACAAATATACTAGATCATAAAACACGGGCACCAAAGGAAGGTGGAATAGTCAGGGATCACCCATCTTAAGAATCTGTATACTCAAACTGCAGCTCACATAGGATCATATCCATGCAAAATAGATGTGTCATTAAACTAGGACAGGAGATTCCTCACAAGCAGTGCTAGCTACTACTCAGCGGAGAACCGCAGGAATCTATAACGTTGGGTAAACAGTACAGGTGGTCAAGACAGCATAATATCACTCAGCAACAGGAAATTACCTTAGGCTTTACTCAATGGCAAATTGGTCGCCCCTGTGCTACAGACAGTTGCAAGCTGGAGATATTGGCCTCTTATACCCTCCACTGGGTTGGCGTCTGACGTCACAGATCCGCGTACAAAATACATCACTGGGCATGCACAGGGAACCGAGGACTCTCCCCAGCCTACATGCCCCAGAGTGCAGAGCATAAAGAGGCAGAGGAAAGGGGGCACGCTGCGGATGCTGTCAACTGATAGGTCAGCATCACGGGGCCGGACCCGCTCATCAACGCCTGCCCCTCAACGTCACCACCTGTGGGTCAGCAGGGTGGTACGATGTGGCCCTGCATGGGGAGCCAAAGATGACAAGGGCAGCCCATCAAGGATAAATAGGCTGTAAACAGCAACCCTACATATGGAGTGACAGCCTGGGCACTGCTGGGATAAGCCGCATGTGCCCTGCGCGCCCGTGTGATCATACCTAATGCTTAGCATTCCCATTGTGGACAAGACAAAGGGCTACCTCACCGGTAGTGTTGAGCGAACCCGGACTGTAACGTTCGGGTCTGTACCGAACTTTGGGGTGTCCGGGACCCGGTTTTCAAAAACGTTTGGGTTCTGGGTTCTGGTAGTTGATCACGCATGTTGAATAGCTGCAGGGCAGCCAATCAACAAGCGTTTCACTGGTTTGCCCTTAGAAGCCATCACAGCCATGCCTACTAATGGCATGGCTGTGATTGGCCAGTGCATCATGTGACCCAGCCTCTATATAAGCTGGAGTCACTTGATGCTGCAGTCACATGCTCTCTGAGACTCTGACTAGTATAGGGAGAGGAAGCTGCCAGCGTTTTTGTGAGGGACAGATTGCAGACATTTTAACATCTGATCCTGCATCCTGAGATTACTACTACTGTTGCTCTGAGGGACAGATTGCAGAAATTTGAGATTTCACATACTGCTGCTTTGAGTGACAGATTGCAGATCAAACTCTGCATAACACAACGATCACTACGATCATGCACAACGATCAAATTGTGGGAGTAATTTAAGATTTCACATACTGCTGCTTTGAGTGACAGACTGCAGATCAAACCCTTCATAACACAATGATCGTTATGATCATACACAACGATCAGATTGTGGGATCGTACACAACAATCAGATTGTGGGAGTAATTTGAGATTTCACATACTGCTGCTTTGAGTGATCTGACTGCACTAGGTAGAGGCTTCTGCTTAGAGGGACAGAATGTTGTTCAAAAATCATCTCCTAGTTCTAAAGGGAGGGGTTCTAGTTGCAGCTGTAAGTGACACATTATTGTTCAAAAATCATCTCCTAGTTTATTTGATTTTAATTTATTTTCCCTATCCCCATTTTTTGTAGGGCACTTGCCCTACTCTTACCCCCATTTTACTTCCTTTTGCAGCCCTCTAGCACTTGCCAGGTTACAGCCATTTTTGGGCCTAAAAGTTCAGGTCCCCATTGACTTCAATGGGGTTCGGGGTTTGGGATAACGTTCGGGCAACGTTCGTTGCCGAACCCGGACATTTTCCCAAAGTTCGTTCGGACCCCCAGAACCCGAACGTCCAGGTGTTCGCTCAACTCTACAAACCGGTAGGTCAAAGAGGGGACAATCTGCCGCCGCCCACCAAAAATGGCATTATTGGGATGACAGCACAACATTGGACACAGTGAACAAAAAGGACGCACAGATGTAATTGTAGTACGAGAATTACATACATATTTGTAATGAATAAGGATTCTCATTAACATTTTTATATTTAACAAGGAATATAATTATTCAAAAAACATATATCAACACAACATACAAAAAGAAGGAGAATAACCTTAATTGAGTTAAAGAACCAATTGTGTTTGTCTAGAAACCAATAATTGGGAGATGTTAATAAAAGGGGGATGCAGGGGGAAAATGATGACAAAAAGGAAAGGGATTATATATATATTAGGAGAAGGGCTTGTATCTCAAGACTTCAATAAGTCCTGGATAAATGGTCACATTTAATATATAGATCCAGCGGGTTTCTAACTGTAACAGGATCTGATCATTACTCCCCCCTCTTTCATGCGCAGGTATATGGTCAAGCGTAGAGATTTTAACCATGTGTGCATCAAAATTATGTTGCACGCCGACATGTCGGCTAATTGCCGTTTCAATGAGGCGTTTACAAATTGGATTCATATGATCTTTAATTCGTTTGTGGAAATGGCGTTTGGTCTTACCCACATAAAAACTGCCACATAGGCATTTAGCCAAATATACCACACCTATAGTCTGACAGGTCTATTGGGGATAATGCATTCTTGACTGTTTAGAATGTATGGACACATATCACATTTGCCATAGGCAAAGGTACCAGTCGCTGGCGATGGACTGATTGTCTGGTTTTGAAAATGACTTTTGACTAGCCAGTCTTTCAAGGACGAAGCACATTTATATGTAATCTCTGGGTAAGATTTAATGTCAGTTAATAGTGGGATCAGCTTTCAAAGATGGCCAAAATTTGTTTAGAACATTTCGAATTGGATTATGCTGTCTAGAATACTGAGTTATTACTCTCAAAAAATTCATTCATTTTCGTTTTCGTTTCAATAGTTTTTTTTTTTTTTTTAGTCTTTCGGGTCATTCGTTATGATTGCAATTCGTACATTTGTACATTCGTAAATTCGAAAATTCCGAAGATTCGAAGTTACGAATTATCCAAAATAACGAATGCCGCTTCTAAACAAATGGCACGGAAGGAATTAATAATAGATAACAATGAAAAGTTATTAGTATTGTTATTTATTATTATTAATTTGTTACATTCCATCTGTTCAGATACGGCATTTGTTATTTCAGATAATTCTTAACTTTGGATAAATATGAATTCATTACGTTCACTAACAACCAAATTTTAAAGGAAATTCCAATACCTATAATTTCTTAGTTAAGTTATTCTTAGTTTGTTTTTGGGGTTTTCGAATTTTCTGATTTTTGCTGTTATTTTCGAATTTTCGGATATACGAATTTTTGAAATTTACGCATATTCTGAAAGATTTGTTAAACAGGTTTTGGTTAGTTACAATATGTCCGAATTAACGAATTTGTGGAAATTCATTAAAAATCTAATTCGGAACGAAACAAATTGCACAGGTCTACTATAACCCTTATTTTTCAAACTTGTGTATAATTCATTTGCAGCTACTTGATAACCTGAGTCCAGCGTGCAATTTCTCCTCATTGATACATACTGGCTGTATGGTATGCTTCTAAGCAGGTTTAGGGTGTGCACTTGTGGTGTGTAAAGCCTCATACACACGGGACGACGATCGTATACAACAACGATTGTATGTACTAACGACCATTGTATGCGATATCGATCGTTCGTATGCGCGATTAGAACAGCCGAACATACGGGGGTCGTACAAGGGAGTTGTATGAGCAAACTAGAAAACTTGGTCGTACCAACAAGCAGTCATACGACCGTTGTATCGTGTGTACAGAGCAGTTGGTACAACAAGTTGTATTGTGCAAAACACGCATGCTCCGAAGTCAGGAATGGCCGTATGCTAATTACATACACCTGAACGTTCTTTCTGTGCTCGTACGATCGTGTAGTGCAGTCAGTATGCAAGTTACATTATGCAACATACGATTTGAGATGATCATACGTACGATCGTCGTCCCGTGTGTACGAGGCATAAGATAGTGTTTTCTGCAGAAGGTTTTCTGTACAGGAAAGAACACAATATTCCATCATCATGCATACCAAGTTTAGACGGGACTGTGCAGGTAATAGACGCAGGTGTAGACGTGATCATAAAAATATTATTTTATTACAGTTATCAATAAAAAAGGCCCAACAAATAGGGTATTCTGATATAGCAAACAATAGTAACAGACAACAATCTTAACCACTTCAATACAGGAGGTTTATATCCCCTTCCTGCCCAGACCAATTTTCAGCTCACACTTTCAATGACAATTACTCTCTCATGCTACACGGTACCCAAACAAAATTTTTATCATTTTTTTCACATAAATAGAGCTTTCTTTTGGTGGTATTTAATCACCTCTGGGTTTTTTATTTTTTGCGACATAAGTGAAAAAAGTGCAAAAATTTTGAAAAAAAAAAAACACTTTTTTTTAGTTTCTATGATAAAATTTTGCAAATAAGTAATTTTTGTTCATACATTTGGGCCCAAACCTATACTGCTACCTATCTTTGGTAAAAATAACCCAAATAAGTGTATATTATTTGGTCTGTGTGAAAGTAGAGAATACAAGCTATGGTGCCAATCATCGAAAATTTATCTAATTTCTTGAGGCCCTGAAATGTCAGGAAAGTACAAATACCCCCCAAATGACCCCATTTTAAAAGTAGACATTCCAAGGTATTTAGTATGAGGCATGGCGAGTTTTTTGAAGTTGTACTTTTTTCTCACAATTCTTGGGAAAATTAAGAAATTCTTTTTTTTTTGCACAAAATTGACATAACAACAAGTTATTTCTCACACACAGCATATGCATACTTCCAATTACACCCCAAAATACATTCTGCTACTCGCCCAGAGTATGGTGATACCACATGTGTGAGACTTTTTCACAGCCTGGCCACATAGAGAAGTCCAACATGCAGGGAGCACCGTCATGCATTCAAGGAGCAGAATTTTCACATCTAATTTCCTAACGACCTATTACGCTTTTGAAGGCCCTGGAGTACCAGGACAATGGAATTACCCACAAAATTACCCCATTTTGGAAAGAAAACACCCCAACGTATAATCTATGAGGCATTATGAGTAGAGTTGAGTGGACACCTGGATGTTCGGGTTTGGCGGGTTCAGCCGAACTTCGCAAAAAAGTTCGGGTTTGGTACCGAGCTTGACCCGAACTTGACCCCGAACCCCATTGAAGTCAATGGGGACCCAAACTTTTCGGCACAAAAATGGCTGTAAAAAAGTCCTGGAAAGTTCTAGAGGGCTGCAAAGGGAAGTAAAATGGGGGTAAGAGTAGGACAAGTGCCCTACAAAAAAAATGGGGATAGGGAAAATTACTTAAAATCAAATAAAAAAATAAAAATGGAAAGGGGGGTGGATGTGGAGTAGGAGCCTAGAGGTTGACTAGGCTGTGACCATGGCAGTGTAGGTGGAAGTCACAGTGGTGGAGGAGGAGGAGGAGGAGGAGGTAGCCAACACTTTTTGTTGTTTGTTTGTTTTTTTTCTAATTGGGGTAGCCCCCAAAATATTGAGGCATATTAGAAAAAAACAAGTATGCCAATGGCTGTGTGAGGCCGGTCTAAATGTCTATTCTGCACAAGATACAGACAAGTCTTGTGGGATCTATGCCTGGTTCATTTTAATAAACGTTAGCTTGTCCACGTTGGCTGTGGACAGGCGGCTGCACTTGTCTGTGATAACAACCCCTGCCATGCTAAACACACATTCAGACAATACACTGGCTGCAGGGCAGGCCAGCACCTCCAAGGCATAAAGGGCAAGCTCAGGCCATGTGCCCAATTTGGAGACCCGGAAGTTGAATGGGGCAGACCCATCAGTCAGTACGTGTAGGCGTGTGCACACATACTGTTCCACCATGTTGCTGAAATGCTGCCTCCTGCTAAGACGTTGCCTATCAGCTGGTGGTGCTGTTTGCTGTGGTGGGCTGCTGACAAAGCTTTGCCACATTTTAGCCATGCTAACCCTGCCTTCTGAGGTGCTGGCGGTGCCACAGCTGCGTTGGCGGCCTCTTCCTCCTCCACCTTCGCCTTGTGTTTCCACTGAGCCCCCGGTGTCATTTGGGAATGCCCTCAGCAGCGCATCTACCAGTGTGCGCTTGTAGTCGCGCATCTTCCAATCGCGCTCCAGTGAGGGAATTAAGGACGACACATTGTCCTTGTAACGGGGATCCAGCAGGGTGGCCACCCAGTAATCGGCACAAGTTACAATGTGGGCAACTCGGCTGTCGTTGCGCAGGAACCTGACCCTATAGCAGTAGGCGATGATTTTAGGACAATAATCTGTCCCTTACAGCAACAGCAGGAACCTGACCCTATAGCAGTAGGCGATGATTTTAGAACAATAATCTGTCCCTTATAGGGTCAGGTTCCTGCTGTTGCTCTAGCAGTAGGGGGTTAATTTTAGAACAATAATCTGTCCCTTACAGCAACAGCAGGAACCTGACCCTATAGCAGTAGGCGATGATTTTAGAACAATAATCTGTCCCTTACAGCAACAGCAGGAACCTGACCCTATAGCAGTAGGCGATGATTTTAGAACAATAATCTGTCCCTTATAGGGTCAGGTTCCTGCTGTTGCTCTAGCAGTAGGCAATGATTTTAGAACAATAATCTGTCCCTTACAGCAACAGCAGGAATCTCTCCCTATAGCACTAGAAGATGATTTTAGAACAATAATCTGTCCCTTACAGCAACAGCAGGAACCTGACCCTATAGAACTAGGAGATGATTTTAGAACAATAATCTGTCCCTCAAAGCAGTAGACTCTACCTAGTCCAGTATCAGATTGTTCTGTAATGCAGGATGAGATGTTATTACTTTACAGTTCGTGTTCGCTCAACTCTAATTATGAGTCTTTTGAGTGGTTAATTTTTTTCTGCAAGTCTTCGAAAAACGTGGAAAGAAAATGAAAACGCTTTTATTTTTTCACAAAGTGGTCAATTCATAAGATATTTCTAACACATAGCATGTACATAGCAAAAATTAACCCCCAAAATATATTCTGCTACTCGTCCTGAGTTTTGCAATACCACATGTGTGAGACTTTTTCACACCCTGGCCACATACAGAGGCCGAACATGCAGGGAGCACCGTCAGGCGTTCTAGGAGCATAAATTGCACATAAAATTTCATTGATACCTATCACACTTTTGAAGGCCCTGGAGCACCAGGACAGTGGAATTACCCACAAAATGACCCCATTTTGGAAAGCAAACACCCGAGGAATATTCTAGGGTTGGGGTGCAGATAGGTACTCGGGTACTCTGATGGGCTACAGATATTTACTCAGGTATTCTGATGGGCTGCAGATAGGTACTCGGATACTTTGATGGGCCGGAGACAGGTACTCGGGTAATCTGATGGACTGGTAAACGGTACTTGGGTACTCTGATGGGCTGCAGATAGGTAATCGGTTACTCAGATGGGTTGGTGACAGGTACTTGGGTAATCTGAAGGGCAGGTGACAGGTACTCGGTACTCTGATGGGTTGGTGACAGGTACTCGGGTACTCTGATGGGTTGGTGACAGGTACTTGGGTACTTTGATGGACAGGTGACAGGTACTTTGATGGACAGGTGCAGGTACTCGGGTACTTTGATGGACAGGTGCAGGTACTCGGGTACTTTGATGGACAGGTGACAGGTACTCGGGTACTTTGATGGACAGGTGACAGGTACTCTGATGGGCTGAAACATGTACTTTGATGGGGTGGTGACAGGTACTTTTTATTGGGGGGGTTATCGGGGTGATCAGTGTGCTTGGTGTACACAGTAGGCAGTAACAAGCTGTTACCGCAATCTCCCTCTCACACACGATCAGTGTGTGACAGGGAGAACCTGGTAACAGCTTGTTACCATGATTTGTTTACATCATATGACCGGCTGTGATTGACACAGCCGGTCACGTGGTAAAGAGCCAATTGCACAGGAGGTTCAGATGGAGACAGCCACCGCATAATTTGGAAACACAAAAATAGATACTAAATATCAGGTTAAAATAAAAGCCTGTGTATCAACCAGGCCATAACATCGTATCCATAAAAAAGTATGTCTATCCAAACCTCTCCTACAGACCCCTGGCTAACATATGCACCCTCGGCAGTAGGGTGAAATGAGAGCCACACAAATGTGAAATAAGGAGGGGAAAAAAAAAGAGAGACAATCTTCAAAGAGACACTATCTAAATTACCTGGAGATGGGCTAACATGGGAGCCTATTAGGCTCAGTCCTCCTCATGTGCATTGATAGTCTTCAAATGGCCATATGTAAATTTCAGGCAGATCACCCTCTATAAATACTTCCTCAGGGCCGACACCCCCCCCCGCTCTAATAGGAGGATCCGGGAATTGATCATCCCAGAGCGTGTGCGGGGGTGCTTGGCTGTAGTGGCAAGTGCCAAATAGCCAGCCACGCTGCAACGCTTCCTCCCCACTGCCCATCTACGGCAAAGTGGCGTCCAGGAAGTGCGTCAAAGCAACCTGATGTCATCTCCAGCGCCTAGTAGCCGGAAACGGTCGCTCAGAGGAGACCAGAGCGCCACGGTGCCAGCATGGATCATCCCACCAAATGGGAACAGCGCAGAAGAGCGTCCCCCGATCAGTGAGATGAAAACTCCATCCCCAATAATGAAGATGGACTTATACCCCCACTCCAGAGTACTGTGTGGGGGCTTTCCATGCCGGGAATCAGGGGCACTGGGACCAAAGCAGTCCATCACACAAGAGGGAAGAGGATGGGAGGGGAACCAGAAAGACCCATTTTGGCAAAAGCCAGCATGGCAGTGACCTAAGGCCCAATGGCAATCACACAATCATTAATGACTGACATTAAAGTTAGAATATGTTCACCTAACACACGGAGAAAAAAAATAAAATTAATGAATAAAATAAACAATAAAATTGACATTGTTAAAGATATAAATTTGTTTGCCCGGAAGATTCTTCTTCACTTGATGCATCAGAAGCCATTGGCTCCTGATGGTGAGCATTGGCTGTCTAGACAGGAGTGTAGGGCCCTATGGGACCTTACACTCCTGTACGAGGAGGGACAGATATCTGATGACTCTGATTCCGAACAGTCCAAGGCAACCCCGGACCTCATTGATCGCATTGATTTGGAGGCCCTCCTTGCGGGCAACAGTCCTAATACTGGTTCTGCTGATCCTGCCACTGGAGGCAAACTTAAAAGAAAATCACAAAAATTTCCCCCTCTCCAACCATTTGTCAAGTGTGTCACTGAGGCTGTGGTTAGGACCCCCAGTAGGGGTGGGTCCCCGACAACCTTACTTTTTTTTTTTTTTTTAACCACTTCCTTACTGGGCACTTAAACCCCCCTCCTGCCCAGACCAATTTTTGGCTTTCAGATCTGTCGCATTTTGAAAGACAATTGCGCGGTCGAGCGACTTTGTACCCAAACAAAATTGATGTCCTTTTTTCCCCACAAATAGAGCTTTCTTTTGGTGGTATTTGATCACCTCTGTGGTTTTTATTTTTTGCGCTATAAACAAACAAAGAGCTGGGGGGAGGTGGGTTGGCAGGGATATAACAGATCTAACTGATCCCAGTGACAGGGATCAGTAGATCTGCTTGTCCCCCTCTCACAGGACGGGGAACCGCCGTGTTTACATCGGCGGTTCCCCATTCTGCAGCTCCGCAGGCGATCGCGGGTTTCGAGCGGACATCGAGTCCGCCCGAGCCGCGGGCACGCCCACGCAGCGTGAGGCAGCCGTGCACGCGCGCTGCCGCCGCCTGTGAATGCGCGCCGGGGGCGTGGAAAGGGGAGGACGTCAATAGACGTCCTCCCGGAGATTGAGATCCGCGCTGTAGCTGTCTTTCGTCTATAGCGCGGATCTCAACAGGGTAAATATATGTTCATTAGGGTTTATACGTCAATACAAAACAGTATCAAGAACAAAATTTTGACATAGCATTGAGTGACTGGCCAAGCTGGCCTAGGGTAAAACACTGAATATTGAGATAAAATGACAAAGCCAATAAAAACAAAGATGCAGAACAAAGATCGGTACTAAGATTAGTTACTGTACTCCATGGGAGGATAACTGGTTGAAAAGGGTGGAATTCACTCAGGAGACCAAATCAAGAGCAAGACTAAGGAGTGGAAGCCGTGAGTAATTTACAAGAGAGGCCTAGTAATATGACAATACCCAGTAGGTTTAATAAAGTGCAAATACTATGGTTGGAACTCCTGGGTAGAAGTTTGTGGAATGTCAAGGGGAGAGGAAGGGACTGAAGAGGTGGGATCCTGGAGCTTAAGCTTGCCCAAAGTACCAGCAATGCCCGCCTTGAGGTACCAATCGGTGAAGCGGAAGTGTTACATGTAACGTTGGATTTCCTTAGGGGAGAGTGATTGTTCCATAAAGTTACGCCATCTTGCAAAAAGTTTTTTTGAAGATTTCAAGTCCTGGTTGATAATGTCCAACCTTTCATTAAGAAACAGACTTTGGATAGCGGCTTTTACTTGGGCCACTCGAGGTGGGTCAGGTTTGATCCAGGCTTGCATAATTGTCCTACGGGCGGCCAAGAGACAAAGATGGGCCCATTGTGAGGTTTTTTCCCCAGAGGGGGAAATGTCTGAGGGGGGCGCCACATTATGGCTGAAAAGACAAAGCATTGGGTTCTTGGGGGCCGTGTGCTTCTGAACTTTTTCAAAGTAACTGATAACTTGGTCCCAGAAATCCTCTATCTTGGAGCAGCTCCATAGCCTGTGCAGCAAGGTGGGTTTGCTTGAAAGGCACCATGGACAGGAAGGAAGAGTGGGGTCTGTGAACTGAAGCAAGATGGAAGATAGGCCCTGTGTGCAATTTTGAATTGTGTCTCTCTCCATTTTTCGGATATTGTTAAAGCGCGGACCTTTTGGTAGCCCGCAAGTATACGTGCCAGAGCTTCCTGATCCTCAAGGACTGTGGCCCAGGGTTGGAAGGGCAGAAGAGAGTATTTGGCGGCTTGGTGCTGAATTAAGTTGGAGTAGATTTCTGATATTGAGTATTGCCCTTTCGCCATGAGCAGATCAATAAAGGAGGATTGAAAAGAGCGGGAATTTGGCTTGAGACTGATGCTGATATAGTTCTTCAGTTGGAGGTAGTTGAACAGGTGGGGCATCGGTAGTGAGAAGGCACTTGCTAGCTTGAGAAAGGGTTTGACCGTGCCCTTTGAGGGGTTGCAATTTTGGAGAACCATTTATAGACCCAGTGTGGACCATTGGGCAAAGGGTTTGCAGGTCATGGAGGGGAGGAACATGGGGTTTCCCGCTATGGGGAGGAACCGGGAGATTCCAGGTGGAAGGCCCAGGAGTTTCCTCATTGCGGTAAGGGTGAAGCACTTAATCAATTATGTATCCCAGACAGTTAACATTGTCTGTGATTTAGGTGGGCTGCACAACCTAAATATTTGCACTTAGTTATTTGCATGTTTTGTATTAAGGGTACCACAACCTGTTCCTTGTCTTTATTATGGGTGAGTCTGCAGAGGGTAGAGAAGCCTTGCAAACAATACCATTTTGAAGAGGTGGCATCTGCCGAAGAGCGAGAGAGGGAGGGCTGCCCAGGCTTCCAGCTCCTGAACAATCCTAGACACAGAGGGGGGTAATTTAAAGAATATAGAAAGGATGGTTCCCTACCTATGGATAAGTCTAGATAGGTGATATGACGTTTAGCTAGCAGGAATGATGACAGCTCTGTCCAGGCCCTGGAGGCTCGCGGGTTTAGAGGTAGTACTTCACTTTTGTTGAAATTAATTTGCAGTCCTGAACAGGCTCTGAAGGTAGTAAATAGGTCTTGAACATAAGGGATATCAGAGGTTGGATCAGATGAGAAAAGGAGGATGTCGTCCACAAAGAGTGCCGATCTGAGGGTGAGATTGCCGACCGTGACACAACTGATCCCTGCGGAGGAGTTCAGGAGTCTGGAGAGAGAGGGGCTCTAAGGCTATATTAAAAAGGAGGGGGGAAAGAGGGCAACCCTGGCCAATGCCTTTAGTCAGTGGGAATTTTGGAGACATGAAGTTGGGGGTGACCAGACGTGCTGATGGCAACGAGTACATTTTGCGGACAAAGTTCAAAATAGGGCCCGACATACCCAAGGCTTCCATGACCATAAATAGCCATGTGAAACTTATGTTGTCGAAAGCCTTTTCGGCGTCTAAAGAAATGATGGCCATATCACAGTCAGGGTGTGTCTTAGCATATTCCAAGGCCAAGAGTACCTTCCAAATGTTGAGTGTGGTGGAGCGACCCTGAACAAAGCCCGATTGGGCCGGGTTGAGGACAGAGGGAAAAATTTGGACGAGGCGGTCAGCAATGATTTTAGAAAGGATTTTGGTGTCAACATTAATAAGGGAGATAGGTCTATAAGAGGCAGGGAGGAGGGGACCCCTGCCCTTTTTCCCTATGAGTTTAATGTGAGCTTGGGACCCTGTGGGAGGATAGGAACCGTCCGCCCACGTGGACCCATAGACTAGTGCCAGAGAGTCAGGGATATAGTCAACGGTTAGTTTGTAAAATTCTGCCGAGAGCCCATCTGGGCCCGGGGCTTTTCCGGGGCCGAGCTTTTTAATAATAGCATGAATGTCTTCGATCACTATAGGGGCGTTGAGGGTTTCTACTTGTTCACGGGAGAGCATGGGTAGTTTGGCATCGGTCAGGAATGTGGTTGCTCTCGCTGTGACTATAGGGTCTTTGGGGTATAGAGAGGTATAAAAACTGGTAAAGAGGGCGCTGATCTCAGAGGGCATTCTAATAATTTTGCCATTGTGGTCTTTTAGGGCTCCAATGTTGGTGGGGGGGGTGACGGCCTGAGCATAGCCTTGCCAGGAGTCTGCCCACCTTGTTCCCGTTACGATAGAAGAAGAGAGCGGAACGCGTCTGGTAAATGGATTCCTGGTGCCCGGACCAAAGGTCAAAGGCTTGTTTGGCTTTTTGCCACGCTAGTATCGTATCGGGGTTGCGAGAGTGAGTCAGGTTTCTATGGGCTAGACAAGCGCCTCATTGGCCTGTCGGTAGTTTTCTTGTATTGTGCCACATAGGAAATGATGCACCCCCTGAGAAAAGCTTTCCTGGCCTCCCAGAATAGGTTGGGAGAGGAAAGGTGAGCTTTATTAGTATCACAATATTCGGCCCAGGCCGACCGTAAGGTAATTTTTAGGTCTTAGTTTTTGGCCAAAAATGAGGGGAACCGCCATGTGTCAGTGGGGAGATGTCTATACTCGACCACAAGTTGTGCAGGGGCGAGAAATATGTGAAATCTCTGTCGGTAGGGTGGGAGATGCGCCAAATATCCATGAGGTGAAGGGTGTCCATGGATTGGACCAAGGGAGTGGGAGGGTCAGCTAGTGAGGTCCTCAGCTGGAAGCATCACTGTGTTGAAGTCCCCTCCTAGAGATGGAAGGACTCCGGGATTTGGAGGGCCCATGAGTTAAGATCCCGGAAAAATGCATGGCCCCGGGGAGTTGACTGCATAGATGTTGGAAATTGCAATGTCACGGTCGGCAAGGGAGAGATGTAGGGTGAGTCTGCGGCCGTCAGTGTCGGTGTCTACGGAGCGGACCCTGTGAGGGAGGTTTTTACTAATGAGAATGGCGACCCCTGCTTTACGTCCCAGAGCAGGGGAGCTGTGCACTGAGCCTACCCAGAGCCTGCGGAGTCTGAACACATCGTCAGCACCCAGATGGGTTTCTTGTAATAAGGCAATATCGGCCTGTAGCCGTTTGAGATGACGCAAGATTTGCATAGGCTTATGAGGGGAATGCAGCCCCTTGACATTCCACGAAATTACTTTTAGGTGATTCCTGATCTCGGGGGGAGCCATGGCAGGAACTTGGCTTGATGAGAGGAGGTCTTGCTCGAGGAGTGGGCCATGTCCGCGAAGGCACTACCAGGCCTGGAAGCAGCAGCTTTGCGCAGTAGTGTACCTGAGAAAGTCATAAAAACAGTAGCTAAAAAAGAAAACCCAGAATATCCAAACAATAACAGAACCAAGAGGGAGAACCTTCTCCCACATATATACCTGGGACTTCACTTTTTTCCCCATGGAGCTCCTATCCTCGGTGCACCCGCCAGAAAGCAGCTCCCCCAGAGGGCTGGGATTGCAGGGTGATACCGAGGAGGGGAGGGGGTGGGCAAGGGGGGGAGAGGGAGAAGGGAGGGGGGGTGATGCATATAGGAGGATGTGCGTGAATATCCTGAGCAACAAAGACTAGTATAAAGAGATATCAGTTGAACAAACTGAAAGTTTTAGTAAAACATTTTATGCTCTCATTACAAAAGACTTTTAACAAGGGCATTATTTCTCAGGGTACTTGGGATTTTCTCAATAATAGATTTCTGCGCACGCCCTCCTTTTATGCTCTCCCGAAGATCCACAAATCTGCAACTAACCCACCCGGTAGACCCATAATATAGATGGTATCCATCTGTTTTTCTAGGGCTAATGGCTCTCAGGGTCCTCAGGATCCTCCAGGCACTTTCCCATAGGGCTCCTGTAACTATTGCAGATATATTTCCAGTAAACCTGCTCCTCGACTCTTTCCCAAAAGCCATGTCACCTGCCAATCCATGGGGGTTATTTATATTATGACTTGCCCCTGCAGAGCGTTTTATGTGGGGAAGACCGTCCGGGAGTTCTGGAGGAGGATATATGATCATGTGTCTGCGGCTGAAACGGACGACATATATTCTAGGATTGGTCGCCATGTAGTGCAGGCGCACAATTACCATGTCCTGGACTTAAGGTTTTGGGCTCTTGAACATGTGCAGCGTGGCTTGCGTGGAGGGGATTGGAACAAACTGGTCCTCCAGCGCGAGTCTCGCTGGATTTTCAATTTAAAGGCCAATGCCCCTCCGGGGATCAATGATATCTTGAGCTTTAGGCCCTTTTTGGAAGGGTTTGCATCGGGCAGGAATGAGCATTTGATGTGAAGGGTATGGATCTCGCCATCTCCAGTTAATTTATTTATTTATTTTGTTTATTTACTTATTTATTTTCTCTTTGTGTTAGGTGAAAATATTCTAACTTTAATGTCAGTCATTAATGATTGTGTGATTGCCATTGGGCCTTAGGTCACTGCCATGCTGGCATTTGCCAAAATGGGTCTTTCTGGCTCGGCTTAGGAGCTATCTGGTTCCCCTCCCGTCCTCTTCCCTCTTGTGGGATGGGCTGCTTCGGTCCCAGTGCCCCTGATTCCCAGCACGGAAAGCCCTCACACAGTACTCTGGAGTGGGGGTATAATTCCATCTTCATTATTGGGGATGGAGTTTTTAAATCACCGATGGGGGGGGGCACTCTTCTGCGCTTTTCCCATTTGGTGAGATGATCCGTGCTGGCACTGCGGCGCTCTGGTCTCCTCTGAGCGATTGTTTCTGGCTACTAGGCGCCGGAGATGACGTCAGGTTGCTTTGACGCACTTCCTGCACACCGCTTTGCCAGAGATGGGTGGTGGGGAGGAAGCTTTCCTGTTTGGCACTTGCCATTACAGCCAAGCACTCCTGCACACGTTCTGGGATGATCAATTCCCGGATCCTCCTATTAGAGCGGGGGGGTGTTGGCCCTGGGGAGATATTTATAGGGGTAATCTGCCTGAAATTTACATACTGGCCATTTGAAGACGATCAGTGCACATGAGGACTGAGCCTAATAGGTTCCCATGTTAGCCCATCTCCAGGTAATTTAGATAGTGTCTCTTTGAAGATTGTCTCTTTTTTTTTTTTTCCCCCTCCTTATTTCGCATTTGTGTGGCTCTCATTGCTCCCTACTGCGGTGCATGCATATGTTAGCCAGTGGTCTGTAGGAGAGGTTTGGATAGACATATTTTTTATGGATACGATGTTATGGCCTTGTTGATACACAGGCCTTTATTTTAACCTGATATTTAGTATCTATTTTTGTATGTTTCCAAATTAGGCAGTGTCTGTCTCCATCTGAACCTCCTGTGACTAAAAGTAGGAGGAATTACCTCCTGTGGGGACACAAGCGGTGTTCCGCTCTACATTGGTGAGTGGATCTTTCTAATGGTCCTTTCCTCATCTGTACTGGGTCTCTGTTGTTGCATAAGACGCTGGCATGGTTTAGGTAGATGTATCCTCTGTAGCTGAACTTTATCCACCTCTTTGTGGCTGTATATATGATTAATCTATTTTCATTATTCATATGATTATAGACCTCCCTATTCCTCCTTGAATTGGTGGCACTCTTGGATGGTAGTCTGTCACATATTAGGGGGTGTTGTGCTTGGTCCGTCCTTGCTAGGATTCATGCTGATCCAATCACTGGCATTACAGCCAAGCACCCCCCCCCCTCTCCACACGCTCTGGGATGACCAATTCCCAGATCCTCCTATTAAAATGGGGGGTGTCGGCAGTGGCGTAACTAGAACCCTCAGGGCCCCGATGCAAGAAACCATGAAGGGCCCCCCTGGCAGGGCCCTTTCCTCGGAGCCCGGTCGCAAGTCACTTGTGCCTCTAAGTCGTACTTAGGATCGTTCCTGCCTGGTTCGTGTTGTGGGGGATTATACACTGTCTGATGGTAGGTTCTCACGGTGGTTAAGTTCCTCCTTATCCCTCCAGATATTAGTATACTTATTACTTTTATCTAATTAGTATATA
>BLSH010150329.1:855390-868379 GCA_018402905.1 Glandirana rugosa | reverse complement strand
AATCTAGGCATACAGGGGGCCCTTATGGGCCCCCCCAGCATGGGGCCCGGTCACCATGGCGTCTCCTGCGACCCCTATCCGCCCGCCTCTGGGTGTCGGCCCTGGGGAGGTACTTATAGAGGGTCATCTGTCTGAAATTTACACACTGACCATTTGAAGACTATCAGTGTACATGAGGAGGACTGAGCCTAATAGGTTCCCATGTTAGCCCATCTCTAGGAAATCTAGACAGTGTCTCTTTGAAGATTGTCTTTTTTCCCCCCTCCTTATTTTGCATATGTGTGGCTTTCATTGCACCCTATTGCTGTGGGTGCATATGTTAGCCAGCAGTTTGTAGGAGGGGTCTGGACAATATTGATGGCCCCAAACCAGGTGTGGTGCATACCATCGATGGTTTTCAAAAGGTCAATTGTATCTTTAATGTATGAGAATAGTGAGGTCACATGTAAATACTCGTCAACAAGAGAGCTTGCGTTTTCGGATGGAGCAACTGAATATGATTGGTCAACCTGGTGGATTAATTATTGACTTGTGTATTTTGGGTTAAGTGTAAAAGGTTGGGGTTTTCCGTTCCTTAACATTCAAAAAGTTCCAGGTTTCTTTGTCAATGAGACCTGAGATCTGCCGATATTCATTACAATAGTTCTGTACAACACTCTTAGAGATGGGACGGTACCAGTCCCCATTATCTAGAACATTTAAGCACATCCTTTCATATTGCTGGGTATTCATAACAATGAGGTTACCCCCTTTATCAGCAGGTCTAATTATTATCTTGAAGATTTTCTGAAGGGATTTAATGGCTTGTTTTGTTTGTACGTGAGGTTATTGAGACTCATATTTTCCAAATAAAATTTTTCAATTTCTCTTGTTACTTGCCGGACAAAGGCCCAGATATTCGGATTGTTACTGAGTTGTGGAAAGGCCCTAGATTTGGATCTGAAGGACAATGGTGGGGGAAAAGTGACGCCCGGGATACACAGGCCCTGTCCAGGAGGGACAAAGGGCATGTCACCCACCACATGACCCTCCTCCCACAGATCCATCAGATCCTCCAGTGCTTTGAGTTCATCCAGTGTGTAACTGCATGTAGGCTGAACAGAAGTAAATGAAGAGTTGTTATACAGCACCTTATACATCAATCTTCTGGCAAACAAATGAATGCCTTTATGGGTTTGGTGAATACTCCGCTACCTGGTTGTGTGTGAGAGCAGCTAGCACGACAACAAACAAAGTTGGAGATGACTGGGGAACAAGGAATGCAGCGCTATGTAGAGAGTGGTCTTAGGGTAAGACCATATGTGGGTATAATGTTTAAAAAGTAAAAGTAATGGGGGGTTAGGTATAAACCAATATCATATGCATACTTTCAGTGACAATACAGTAAAGTCCTTTTTAAAGTTCATATTCAGATGTGGCATATCTCCATAGTAGATGCAGAGAAATATAAAAGTGATGCAGTGCGTTGTCCCAGATTGAACTTGGATTAAAGTGACAGGTGACTTGACAATAAGGTGCTCAATATGGTGACAATCCACAATAGTGAGTGATTATACTTACCAGAGGCTGGTAAAGTACCAGCAAAGAAGATGATGATCCAGATGGTCCAGGAAAGATGAAGAAACGTCACAGTGCAAAGTGCTCAAGTGAGTGCTCAGAAATTGTGGCAATCCCCACTGCACGTGGGTGTGCTTACCAGAGGTTAGTGGTATAGAAGCAGAGGTGCGATGGTTTTCTATGGGGTGAATATGGATGAATCCCTTCTTGGTCTGTGATAGTATCGGGGTTCCCTTAGAGGGTTGCTATGCCTCCTCAATGGACAAGTGGTATCACTCCCTGGTGGTTTTAGTTGGAATAAGAACAAGACGTTTTAGCAAACGAAACGCGTTGGATCCTGTCCCCCGACTGACTGCTGTCTGGATTTTTACTGATGAGCTCATCTTTATTTTAACCAATGTAAGTGTTTTTAATCCACATTTAATACATTTCTGTGGGAAATGGAATTACGCTATTTTGTTTTTCCTTGTTCTTATTCCAACTAAAACCACCTGGGAGCGATACCACTTGTCCATTAAAGAGGCATAGCACCTCTGCTTCCATACCACTAACCACTGGTAAGCACACCCACGTACAGTGGGGATTGTCACAATTTCTGAGCACTCACTTGAGCTCTTTGCACTGTGATGTTTCTTCATCTTTCCTGGACCATCTGGATCATCATCTTCTTTGCTGGTACTTTACCAGCCTCTGGTAAGTACAATCACTCACCATTGTGGATTGTCACCATATTGAGCACCTTATTGTCAAGTCACCTGTCACTTTAATCCAAGTTCAATCTGGGGCAACGCACTGCATCACTTTTATATTTCTCTGCATCTACTATGGAGGTCTTCGAACATCTGCATATGAATTTTAAAAAGGACTTTACTGTATTGTCACTGAAAGTATGCATATGATATTGGTTTATACCTACCCCCCATTACTTTTACTTTACATTGTACCCACATATGGTCTTACCCTAAGACCACTCTCTACATAGCGCTGCACTCCTTGTTGCCCAAATTAATGCCTTTAACCACTTCCAGACCGCCCGCCGTCATCATGCATCATTATATTGCCGTGGAATACTGTTGCTATTGTAGCAGATAGCTACTGTAAGCCCAGTATTTTTAAAAATGGCAGACAGCTAGCTTTCAAATAAAAGTGGTCTCTGCAGCGGGATTGCCGCAAGATCACTTTTATTGGGGGTGGGAGAGGTGCACACCCCCCTCCCGCCACTTTCCCGTCGTCTCCTCCACTTACCAGACCCGCTGGTAGCAACGGAGATGAGCGGGTCCATTCCCACCACTGCCTGTGAGCCCAGTGAGCAGAAGATGCCGCCCGCTCGGGTCCATAGCATTGCAGGGCGGAAGCAACATGAAACATCACTTCCGCCCATGGCTCTTAAAGGAGACATTTTTTTTTCAAGTGTCATTTTTTTATCTTTTTTTTATTGCATTTTGTGTAAATATAAGATTTGAGGTCTTTTTGACCCCAGATCTCATATTTAAGGGGTCCTGGCATGCTTTTTTCTATTACAAGGAATGTTTACATTTCTTGTAATAGAAATAAAAGTGATCAAAATTATTTTTTTTAAAAGGACATTGTAAAAATAAAAAATAAAATAAATAAGAAAAAAAATATATAAAGCTCCCTGTCCCACCAAGCTTAATAAGGAAGTCCCACCCGCTTATGAAAACGGTGTTCAAATCACACATGTGAGGTATTTCCACGATCTTTAGAGTGAGAGCAATAATTTTAGCTCTAGACCAACTCTGTAACTCAAAACTGATAACCTGTAGGAATTTATAAATGTCATGATGGAGATTTTTAAGTGCCAAAGTTTATTGCCATTCCACAAGCAGGCAAATTTTGAAGCATGATATGTTGGATATCATTTTACTTGGCGTAACATTATCTTTCACAATATGGAAAAAAATTGGACTAAGTTTACTGTTTACACGCTTGTAAGACCGCTGCGCAAATATGGTGTGACGTAAAGTATTGCAACGACCACCATTTTATTCTCTAGGGTGTTAGAAAAAAATATATATAATGTTTAGGGGCTCTAAGTAATTTTATAGCAGAAAAAAAATGATTTAACGTGTAAACACGGACTCTCAAAAAGAGGCTTAGTCCTTAAGTGGTTAATGGCCTGAAATTTGTCAGCATCATGTTGGGGGCAAAACTTTAAATCAAGCTTGAGTACTTGAACCTTGTCATCCGATAAGGAGACAGAGGAAAGATTTATTTTATAATTTATAAAATTTATAAGATCATTTATTTTATTTATTTATTTCAGGTACTTATATAGTGATGTCAATTTATGCAGCGCTTTACATATATATATTGTACATTCACATTAGTCCCTACCCTCAAGGAGCTTACAATCTAAGGTCCCTAACTCACATTCATACAAGTACTAGGGCCAATTTAGACAGGATCTAATTAACCTACCAGCATGTCTTTAGAGTGTGGGAGGAAACTGGAGTACCCGGAGGAAACCCACGCGGGCACAGGGAGAACATGCAAACTCCAGGCAGATAGTGTCGTGGTTGGGATTCGAAACCAGTGACCCTTTTGCTGCCAGGCGAAAGTGCTATCCACTTTACCAGTGTGCCGCTATAATCCTGTGTCTCCATCAGTTCCTTGGGGAGGTAGTATCTGGGATCTGCTGCGAGGGCTGATCCAGTGTTTTCACTTAAAAAAAAATAGGAGCTTGGTATCAGTAGAAGGTGTGGTGGTGGAAAGTAAAGAAGTAGTATTAGAGTCACTCACCTTTGTGGAAATGGCTGAAGCCCCAGAAGAAGGAGAAAAAAAGTCAGTGCAGTAGTGCCAAGTGCTGAATTAGAAGAAGGTACTGTACTAGGCAAATTCTTAGGTGAACAGTGAGTTGTGGTAGGCAACCGTGAAGTACCGTGTTTGGACCGAACTGAAAGTGATCGATGAGTCGTGGTAGACCTGAAAGTGCGTCTCAGAGAATCTGTAGAAGTGGTGTCTAATTCTCCTTTTCGTTTCTTTGGAAGCCTATCCTCAGATAGATCATGATACTGTATATAGTTGACTGGCTGGAAGCAGAAGATAGATTAGTAACAATATCATCTTTTTTTAGGAACAATAGAAGTAGTGTGTCTGTTAGCTTGCTTAAAGTGACTGGTTTGACCCCATTTATAAGCTTATCCATTATCATGAGCTAGCTTGTCCCTAAGGTATTCATTTTCTTTAGAGTCAATAATGTTCACTGTATAGGTCTCAATATGGTCACGTAGTTATTTCTCTTTGTTAGTGAACATGGTGGTAGTAGTTAGCATAACATGATCTTGATACCATTTTTTGATTTGATCATCCAGATTGGAAATTTCTATGTCATATTGATTACATAAGGTAGACATCATTCCAAAGGAACATGTTTGTAAGTTTTATTCCCAAGAGTACTTAAAGAGGAAGTAAACCCAGATTGGGTTTACTCCTTCTACATACCCCTGTAAATTAGAAGCATAATGGGCTACTATGCATCGCATAGTAGCCCATTATGTGCCACTTACCTGCAAATGAAGCCAGCGACGTCCATCTTCTGCCCCTCTTCCTTTCCGGGCCGTGACTCTGGCTCTGTGACCGGCCCGGAGTCGCGTGACGTCACTTCCGCGCATGCGCGTGGGAGCCGCCAGTCACAGCACAGTCTCAGTGGAGAAACGGCATGGAGGCCGTTTATTCACTAATGGTGATGTCACCTATAATGGCCGTCTCTAGACCCACCAATCAGCGCAAATATGGAGTTGTTGGGTCTCTTAAGGGAGCGAATCCAGATGAGGAGAGGACTTATAAAGCTGCCATTAAAAATTAGTCAGAATATACAATATAACATGCACAATATCTATGTGGCTAAAACAAGCCACCACCCTGTAGTGCAAAATAGCGCTAAAAAAAGTCCCAAATCAATTTCCACACAAAGTATGAAGGGTGGGCACAACTCTCAGAGATGATCAAGTATCTTGTTATAGAGATGGTCGATGTGAAGACAGAATCCAGTCACCCGGGAAAATCAAGATATATCACCCAGTGTAGCATGCAGGTCCACAATCTGCTTACCAGAAAGTGAGAATATTAGAGACCTATGTTCAGCTGGTGTGCTGTATTATACCATGGACTCTGGACCTTCTGTCTATTGCTGCCACTTGTCAGTATTCTCCGTCCATATTAATCGGTCATATTATGGGAGAGAAGACACATACCATAGCGTAATCCCGTAAAAGCTGTTTTATTGCCAACCCGCTTAAAAACACACTTACAAACAAGAAATGCAAACTCGCAAATTCATCAGTAAAATCAGCACTGTAAAGACGTCTCACCGCTCCACGCTTAGATCCAGCGTGCGTGTCTTTTGTTGCTTTCTCTCAGCGTCCTGGAGCGCAAAACGTCACTTCCGGTCGTGGGGTCACGTCCCTGACGCATTTCGTCATCACGACTTCTACGGAGGGCGTGACCCCACGATCAACACCTCGTATTTTATATGTAGCGAAGATGGGTGGAGGGACCTTTTTGATCTCGCTTATCTGAATCCCTATACACAACTTCGTATCTGTTTGCCACTTTATACTATACCAAAACACAGTCAATGCATCATCCTCCATTTAGGAGTATTCACTGTACATATCTCCTAAACCGTGCAGGTTTGGGAGATATGCAGGGCACCTACAGGTAAGCCTATTCCTGGCTTACCTGTAGGTTAAAGTGGTTGTCACAGGTTGACAACTACTTCAAGAATATTGTTGATATTTTTGAGATTGGGGAAAATTTGGATTCTAAGACCCCAAGGTACAACCTTATTTTCTGAATATTTTTTAAACTATTTCTTGTGCCAGAATACTCAGACTTTTTTCTTTAACAAACGTTGAAACCTAACAAATGCTTTGTCTAGATCAGCCTCAGAAATTTCTGCATTACTTTGGGATTGTTGGATTTTGTCCATCAGGCCATCCCATGCTGGACCACAAAAGTCGGCCATCTTGTAACAAACACCACTGGTAAATAATGAAAAATTAAACAGAATAAACAATACTTATAAACAAATTAATTCCAAAAAATATAGAAAAGATAATGTTTATCATAAAAATAGTAGAATATCATTAGCGTCAACCAAGCCGTGTGGTTGTGGAATGGTGTATTCAAACACCCAGTAGGAGTGTACTTTAATAAGGCCTTGGAGTGACACAATTATATCCGGCACCACATCCCTAAAAATTTACCATTAGAACAGCCGAGAAAAAAGTTTGGGACTTTTAGGGTGCCAGCAATAAATGTATAAACAACAGTAAAAAAGCATATCAATTTATTGTACTCAATTAAAAGACGTTTGTATAAACATCACAATACGCCTCCGTTGTATTCATAGCGGCGATGGTTGGAGCGTGTTGTGTAGTCCCAATATATTTTGCCACCCTTGGCTTCTTCAGGGGATATAATCAACCATCGCATAGAACAAAGCTCTAACAGAAACAATGTCTAAAATCAGACAGTGTTCACACAAATGTTCATCATTGCATTATTAGTGATCATATAACATTTGTTCACTCTGGGGCGACCGATTTGCCATTGAGTAAAGCCTAAGGTAATTTCCTGTTGCTGAGTGATATTATGCTGTCTTGACCGCTTGTCCTGTTTGCGCAACGTTATAGATTCCTGCGGTTCTCTACTGAGTAGTAGGTAGCACTGCTTGTGATGTATCTCCCTTCCTAGTTTAATGACACATCTATTTTAAATGGGTATGATACTATGTGTGCTGTAGTTTGAGTATACAGATTCTTTTATGCTTAATTTTGCAGTGGCTTGTCTTAATATGGGTGGTTTCTGACTATTCCACCTTCCTTTGGCGCCCCTGTTTTATGACCCAGTATATTTGTATGACAATAGTAAGTATATATTATTGAGGCTAGTTAGCCCTAATTTGGACATGATAGTCCGATTCTCCTGTTTTTTTGCTATGATCCATACCCAGACACTTTATAGTTTTATAAATAGCCTGGTCCACTTGTATCCCTTGGGGTTGCACAGAGCCTCTTTCCAACGCTCATTGTGGACTGACTCAGAGGCCCCTCTAGCGTAACATTTGGGTGAGTCTTTTGGGGACCTGGGCAGAGTGAACAAATGTTATATGATCACTAGTAATGCAATGATGAACATTTGTATGAATACTGTCTGATTTTAGATTTTGTTTCTGTTACAGCTTTGTTCTATGCGATGGTTGATTATATCCCCTGAAGAAGCCAAGGGTGGCAAAATATATTGGGACAACACACCACGCTCCAACCATCGCTGCTATGAATACAACAAAGTCGTATTGTGATGTTTATACAATCGTTTGATGTATTTTTACCTGAATCAAACTTCAATGTCTTTTAATCGATTACAATAAATTGATATGCTTTTATACTGTTGTTTATACATTTATTGCTGGCACCCTGAAAGTTCCAAACTTTTTTCTCGCCTGTTCAAATGTCAAAACGTATCTCTCCCACTTTTTTGAATGTGTGTTGCTCCCTCCCTCTCCCCTGCTGTTGTGGACTATATGCTCCAAGGCTCTCATTTTGGATTTACATATCTAAATGAGTACTCATTCGTTGGGAAATAATATGCTATTTTCTACTGTGACATTATGAAAGGCGAGGGGATTGATGGACGTTATGTTTCACCTCGCATGCGTTCATTTGCAGAGAACTAAGGTGGAATCCAGTCCGGGTTTTACAAGCCACCTTGGCAGGGTTGGTTCTGGACTAGAATTTGAGGTCCACTTGTGTCCACCAACAGGAGGTGTAAATAAAGCAGGACTGGAGCAAAGAATTGCTCTTAGCCTGGGACTCAGGAAGCCATACCTGAGAGAGAGCTACTGATATGATGTCTGCTTTGTGAGAGACAGAAAAGGGTTTGCATTATCTTTGTTTTGTGGGTGACTGGGAGAAGCCCTTCATCTGTAAGTTAGGATCCTGAACTGTTTAGTTAGTGCCTGCATGGCAAGGATTTATTTTCTGTTTTGTTTATTGATTTTCATGCAACCTTTTAAAAATAAAACTGGCTATAAATCATATTTTAAGAAAACCTGCTGTTGGGACTACCCTTTTTCCCAGGGAAGGTGATCCCCATTAAGCTAACCCCCCACACTATATACATAATTCTTATTATAAATGTCATATTTGTGATACATGTATATTGTATATATTGAAATCATATAAGTGTGTATATTAATTGCAATATATTTCCCAGTACCATTAGGATCCCCTGAGGAAGCCCTGGGCGAAACACGTAGCGATTCCTATGGTACATTGATCCCTGGGTCTGGCCCGATATAAGGAAGAAGTCCTTCATCTGACCCTCTATTTATAGATACTTATGAAGTGGGCCAACCAGACTTGTCTTTTTTATATATATGTACACACCATACTAGCCATACAGCCTATGGGGGGACTGTTACACATAATAGATTGCCCATATTTTTGACATGTTTTTACTATGTAATTTTAATCATGTTGTCACATAAACTGTATACTTTTATAAATTTGAGTACTCTCGTTTTTCCTCATTTGGGATTACAGATGGCAACTGTTAAAGTCCAATATTTGTTTTATTGCTTTTTTGTATCCTATGGATGTAGAGCCACAAGCACCAGGTTACGTCTCTCGATTTTGGATTTTACATTTTATATTCCAAACCACCCTATTCTATTCACTGTGCTGTATACATACTATCCCATTCTGTATGCTATGCTGTACATTCTCTATTCCACTCTGAGGCATTCTGTGTGCTGTGCTATATGTTTTCTGTTTCACACCACACCATTCTAAACACTGTGCTGTACACATCCTTCCCATCAAGAGATCCATATTTACTTTAATGTCACCACCATGTCCTCTTCAGTCCTTTGTCCCCTTCCATGGCCATGGGTGTTATACAATCGCATTTTACCTGTTTGGGGTCATTAAATTGTTTGATATGTGGTTCTGTTATTTCTAGTTATGTCACTGGGCTGAGTATTGATAACCCGCACCAAAAATATGTTCTCAGGCTTTCAGGTGAAGGACATTGGGCAACAGTTAACCTGGAAAACTGAGACCACCTAGTGGCAGATCAGAATTTTGTTTCGGAAAGGAGGTGAGTATTGCAGCTGAGGTTGTTCTTTTATTTTAAACCTTTGCTGGGAGACTATTTAACATGCTCCTGTTTGGCCAATGTACATATTGTCAGGAACCATGAATCAGACCAAGACAGAAGTGCAGTAATTTTAATTAAAAGGTAAAATGATATAAACAGAGTAAACGTAGTGAAAACATAGCCAGGGTTCGGTAACCAGAGCGGATAGTCAGAGCAAGCCAGTGAAACAGGAGTCCAGAAATCAGCGAGGCCAAATACCAGCATGCAGGGTCAGGAGCCAGGAGGGGAGTAAGCCGGGCAGGGTCTTGAATCCAGGAACCAGAAGAGAACGTCAAACAAGCAAAGTCTATTAAAGGAAAACACAGCAGAGATTTCTCCAGAGATGATGACCAAGGCAAAGGCATCTGAGATCGGATCCAGAGAGTTTATATAGCAGCAGAGCTGGCTTAACAAGGCAGGATATGGTCATCAGGTGAGACAGAGTAGCTGAGACTGGCAATTAACCGTCAGCTGAGCACCTTGCTCTGAGAAGGGAGAACTGAGCCCAGCCCTGACACATATACAGCCAGATGGGAGCTTTGCCAATGCGAGTGGATGTACTAAAACATTCTCCACAATTGGTAGCTCATACGTGTCTCCTAGAGCCCGGTGATCACCTTGTTCCCACACAGTGGATCACATGACATGGTCCAGGACCAATGAAATTGGTTCTGTACTATTTGATAGCTGTGTCCAATCACAGCATCACAAAATGTAAGCACAGGCTACATAGTGATTTCCTTCTTATGCCTTCCTAATTGTTTATAGCAGATTAAAAGGGACGGTTTGTGAAATCAGCACAGTTATACTTTAAATGTAATAACAGCTGTAAAGTATGGAAGTTCATTCAACTCATGTATTTAACATAATTTAAATAGTCAAAAAGTGCTTTTTAAACTGAGGTAACTATATCAGGTATAGTCTGTGGATAAGGATTATTTAGCTGTTGTCTCACATCTTTCAAACACTATATTTATTTTTATTGTTTATTCAATTCTTATATAATAAAAATGTCAATTCACACAGTTAAAGCAGAACGAAGCTTTAAAAAAAGAATACTGCGCTTTGTAAAGTACTGTAAGTAAAACAGGATTGCATTACTTTCTAATGAAAAAAAATACAGTTTTCCCATACTTTCTTCATTTTCCTATTGCTGTGCTGTGCACATGCCGTGTACTATTTATAGTATATGAATATGCTGTGGATATGTACAAGCTCCAGTGGCGGCTAAACATCACAGATTTAGGGCTCATTAAGATGGTTGCTGATACCCATTATTCATTCTGAAGTCATGTTTTCTGTGTCTGCACCTGACTTGGAGCTCTGGGCAGGAACCCTTTTCGAAGTAGATGTAGATGCAGTGGTTGCTATATGTCAAATTTGACATGCATGAAGGAGCAGGTGCACAGATCCGAACACAGACAGTGCAATCAGATCCTTGCATCCATGCAACCGCTGTGTCTGTGCATCCACTTCTATAAGCTATAAAATATAAAAAATGTGCAGCTCTGAATTAATCTTAAAAATGCAAATATCAATGAACCTAAAATTCCATCTCTCACCCCAATGAATTTATAAATATACACTGCTGAAAAAAATTAAAGGAACACTTTTTAATCAGAATATAGCATCAAGTTAATTAAACTCCTGGGACTCCAGTCAAGTTCCTCCACCCCAAACTCACTCATCCATGTCTTTATGGACCTTGTTTGTGCACTGGTGCGCAGTCATGTTGGAACAGGAAGGGGCCACACCCAAACTGTTCCCACAAAATTGGGAGCATGAAATTGTCCAAAATGTCTTGGTATGTTGACATCTTAAGAGTTCCCTTCACTGGAACTAAGGGGCCAAGCCCAACCATTGAAAAACAACCCCACACCATAATTCCCCCTCCACCAAATAATTTGGACCAGTGCACAAAACAAGGTGCATAAAGACATGGATGAGCGAGTTTGGGGTGGAGGAAATAGCCTGCACAGATTCTTGACCTCAACCCATTAGAACACCTTTGGGATGAATTACAGTGAAGACTGCGAGCCAGGCCTTCTCGTCCAGGCCAGTGCCTGACCTCACAAATGTGCTTCTGGAAGAATGGTCAAACATTCCCAAAGACACACTCCTAAACTTTGTGAACAACCTTCCCAGAGAGATGAAGCTGTTATAGCCGCAAAGAGTGGGCCAACTCAACATTGAACCCTACGGACTAAAACCGGGATGCCATTAAAGTTCATGTGCGTGTAAAGGCAGACATCCAAATACTGTTGGCAATATAGTGTGTATAGAGGTTGCTGAACACCACACTAAACTTCTGTGTGCACGTGCACATATTCTTGCGCAATATGGTCACTGTACCATGATCTCGTCCAATGCATTTCAGCATACACATGTTTACAAGAGCGATAACTAATCACCTGCCCATCACCCATTCATGGGTCCTGTATTATTCATAGAAGCTGTAGTATGACTTCTATGAATGGTGGGTCAGTCAGGGAAGGCCAGACATAGTCTGGCTCTCTCAAAGAATCCTTTAATTGAATTAATCCTTGCTGCATGGAAATATTATGGCAGCAAGGGGGGGGGGGTAAGACAGGGGGAGATTTCTCCTAAAAGAAGAGGAAGAATCAGCACAAAGGACACATCATATTAACTATAAGTTATGTAGTTTGCACTGATTTTTATTTTTTTGATTTTAGCTAAACGTAGGCTTTAAATACAGACAGGTTACATGTTTAATAAAGAAACTGAAGTGCTACCTCCTGACTATAAATAAAAAGAAGCCCTAAAAATATGGAATAAAGCTAAAAATACATACAGTAAAATACCCTATACATTCTCCTTAACCGCTTGCCGACCGCTGATCGGCATTTGACGGCGACAATGTGGCTCTGTAACGCAAAACGCCGTCATACGACGGCGGCCGCGATACAGAGCCACTGTGAGCGCGCGCGCCGCCGGAGGCGCGCGCGCGCGCTCACTGTGTTCGGGGGGGCCAGGGAGCGGGTGCGGCGGCTTCGATTGCCGCCGGCCACCCCCGGAGTGAAAGAGCGGAGGTCCGTGTATGTGTGAGGGGGAAGGGCTGTGATCACAGCCTTCCTGTACGTGAAGGCTGTGACCACTTCCCTTCCCCAGATAGGCAAGCCCCCACACAGTTAGAACACGCCCAGGGAACAAGTTTACGGCTAGTCGCCAGCCGTTCGCCAATTCCTCTTACATATCCCATAAAATGACATACATAAAAATCGAAATAAGGTATAAAAATCCCGAAGAAA
>BLSH010150329.1:833422-844535 GCA_018402905.1 Glandirana rugosa | reverse complement strand
GCGGCAGTCTGGCAGCTGTGCGTGAATCAACGAAAATAGATGGCGATCACGTGCACAGCTAGGGGGCGCGCGCACGCACCCTCCAGCGCGGTCACCACGGTCCCATTTGTTGCCGGACCGTTCAGTCAACATGAATAGACCAATGGATTTTGGTCTATTCATGTTGATCCTCCGGCGAATAGGATTTTTTCCCCTACCTGTGAAATGTAAACACAGGTAGGGGAAGTGATGTCATCTCCCCTCTCTGCTTTCTTTTCCGTTGCAGAGAGGAGAGAGAGACATCTAAAAACGTGAGTTGCACAAACAGCACACTGACACCAGGTCACATAGGCACATTTAACCCTTTGATCGCCCCCTGATCGCCCCCCCAGTTAACCCTTTCACTCCCTGTCACCCCCGTCACAGTATCATATAGTGCAGCGATCTGATTTTTACCGATCGCTGTACTTGTGACCCTTGTGGCGCTAAATCAGTGTTAGGGTAGATAGTATTAGGCCTAGTTAGGTGTAAATACCCTTGCCCCCCCGAATAAAGGTTTTAACCCCTTGATTGCCCCCTGTCACCTGTGATCACCGTATAAGTGTCACGGGTGACGCTAGCTAGCTAGATAGTTTTTTTCCCCCATCAGATTACCCGCCGTATATTATTTTATATACCTTTTATAGGTTTTATTTTCAATGGTTTTTATTGAAAATTTCAATGATACAACATGCTTAGAGAATAAACATTAATTATCAGAAACCGCACTTATTCATAGATGACATCTTGCATAAGCTTACTTATTTTCAATATAACCGAGTCTCTACTGTATACAAGCTGGTTAGTTATATTCAAATAGTATATGTTGGAGGAGAGGAGCTGTCTACCTCCCCTTGGCACCCCATCTGGGAGCACTCTGTGCACTTAGGGAGGGACATCTCCGCTGGTCCTTGACTTTTTTACCAATATTTTTTATTGACAAGTGTACATCCATTTAGCAGTGGGGACTGATACGTGAAGTTTAACAAGTTTTTTGAGTAACAACGAATGGAAAATGTCCCCGAGAAACAATCAGATTCGTAACTCACCACTTAAAGTGCCGTGGCCCTCCACGCCTATTATTCTCAAAGGACATAAACCACTGTCATTCTTGTGCTATTATTTTGTAGACAATAATAGACATAAAGAAAGCAGTAATATCGTAACTTAGAAAAACATAAGCTCAATAGGTAAAAAGAAAATAAAAATAAAAGTAAAAGTATTCCGAGGCTGACAGTATTTGAACTTCTGGTACTAAGTGTGCAGGACAATGAAACCTGGATTAGGTTCTACAACATCTTATCATGTTGCCAACTGGACCATCTTTCATTAAATACCTTCATAGTGTCATTATTTAATGCTATCGCTCTTTCATATGCATAGTGAGTGTTTACCCTATGAATTACTTCATCTACCTTTGGGGCTTCTGTGGTTTTCCATTTTTTGGTTATGGCAAGTCTTGCTGCTAATAAGATGTGGGCAATGATTGTTCTATATTTTTTGTGAAAGGAATCTAGATTAAGGTTTAGTAACGCAACTTGTGGGGAAGCTTTGCTGTTTTTTCCTGTTAATTTTGCAATTAAAGAGAATATTATATTCCAGAAGCTTCTGATAGATTTGCAGCCCCATAGAATATGATATAGGTTTCCCACTTCTCCACAATGCCTCCAGCACAACGGAGAATTTTTAAGGAATTGTCCCAATGGTCTATACAGTGGGACACAGTCATAGGTATCCTGCATGCCATATTCCATTCTGTTGTTGAGAATTCTTTCCCCAACTCCTTTTCCCACGTAAGTTGATATGTAGTTTTAGTCGGGGTGCCCACACTAATGCTCTGCCTATAAAACCAGGAGATGCCTCCTTTCTTATCGTGGCTAGAGTTATAATAGTTCCATAGGCTGGTTGGAATTAAAATGTGTGTTGCTCTCTGCCTCTTATTAAAGGAGTTTATCTGATCCCAAGTGAGAGGGTCAGCCTGTTTAAGCTCCTCAGTTACTTCATTTATAGTGGAGCATCCCCTCATTTCCCATCTACTGGTGTTGAGATTAGGGATTAAGAAGTGATATGTTTGTAGGGGGATATCTATTTTTTGTTGGGATAGAGGAAAGGTATTGTTTTGTATTGATGATGACCACATCTGTATTGCCAGTTGGAAAGCTGGGAGGTCAAGGTATTTAGTTAAAATTCCGTATTGTGCAGCAAATAGGAACAAGGTTAGCTCCTTATTGCCTATGTAAGCCCTCTCTATTTCAACCCATCTTTGGTCTGTGTGCGGGTTAAACCAGGCTTTTAGTTGGTCTAGAACTGCAGCTTGGAAATATGACTGCAGTTGGGGTGCTCCTACTCCTCCTTCATTTTTATGCCTAGCCAAAATATGGAATGGGATCCTGGTAGGCTTCCCCTTCCATATATACTTAGTAAGAGCCGCTTGACACTGCATGAAGAACGATTTAGGTGTAGGGACCGGTATAGTTTTAAACAGATACATCAGTTTAGGTAGAATTAGCATTTTGAAAGCTGCTATACGTCCCAGCCATGAGATCTCAAATTTATTTATAAGTGACATATCTTTACTCAAGGTCTGCAGGGTATTTGGGTAGTTATACTCAAATGTTTTGGACGTCGGGTATGCCAATTTAACCCCCAAGTAGGATAGAGAATGTGCTTCCCATATAAATTTACACCTTTCCTTGAGGGTTATTAGATGTTTTTTGGGAATAGATACTGGTAGGGCTGAAGATTTATCCATATTTAATTTATAGAACGATGCCTTGCTAAAATATGATATGGTTTTGGTTACTTCTGGAATTAGCTAAACTAGATTAGCTAAAATAACACCATTACTTATTAAACCAGATCAGGTTGGATTTGTGAAGGGGGCGTCAGGCCCCTGACGGTACTAGAAGGATGTTTGACCTCCTTCGAATTGCAGAAAAGCGCGGTGCACCCTCTGTTTTCATAACATTAGATGCTGAAAAAGCATTTGACAGGGTGCACTGGGGTTTTCTGCAGAGGGTTTTGGATAAAGTAGGCATAGTAGGCCATATTCAGTCAGCTATTTTAGCCTTATACTCTAAACCATCTGCCATAGTTTATACCTCCAAAACAATATCGGATCCTTTTAAGATCTCTAACGGGACCCGGCAAGGGTGTCCGTTGTCCCCTATTATCTTCACATTAATCATGGAACCTCTGGCGGAATCAATACGAGCCAACGCAGAAGTTCACGAAATAACAGTAGGCCAGAGCTTACACAAAATAGGGTTATTTGCAGATGATGTCATACTTACACTGACGTGTAGAATGGAGATCCTTTTCTGTTTAGGCATAGGGGACGATACGTCTAGTTCCGGAAAAACCGTAGCATTGAAATCTCCGCATACTATAAGACCACCCGTGCTCACTTTCTGTATTCTCCTGAGGGTTTTGTGAAGGAAGCGAACCTGGTGAGAATTGGGAGTGTATATGTTCGCGATGGTGTAGTTAGTGTCATTTATTGAACAGTTAAGTATTATATACCTTCCCAGGGGGTCTAGTGTCACATCTTGGCATTTGAAGTTCACCGAGTCTTTAATAGCTATCAGAACTCCCCTCTTCTTTTCGTCTGCATTAACATAGTATATATGCGGGAAGTGTCTATGGGAACATCTAGGGGCCTTTTGGATGACAAAATGTGTCTCCCGAACACATAGGATGTCTGCTTGAAGTTTTATAGCTTCATTCCATAAAGCAGTCCTTTTATATGGGTTGTTTAGTCCGTGGGCATTTAAAGATACTATTTTTAGCGGCATGGTATAGGTGTCAAATGCGCTAGGGGTTGTTGTGGTCTTCGATTTTTTGAGGCATTGTTACCTTGATGAAGATGTTGTAGAGGCTGTCTGCGAGAGAGTGATCTTCTTCCTGGGAGTGATTTCCACTTTATAACTTCAACTTCCGTTACAGCAAAATTGGCGATTTGGTTTACTTTCAGACCTCGGAATAAAGAATAAAAGTTCACAAAAACAAAAGCAAAAAGAAACATATATAAGGATAAGAAACTGTGAAGTCAATCACTGAGCAGCTGCTGCTGCGCTCAACAGTTGGGGGTATGGGAGCTAGAGCAGGTTCCACTAGTTGTCATTATTACACCTGGTCATCGGATCAAGTTTTTTCCCAGCATGGTGATATTCGGCCTCTCGAGGGTTTCCCTTCAGGGGAAGGGTCTTCTGGTGGCAGTAGATCCCATTTCCTAGCTAGGAGGAGGCCTCCTTCAATGGAGGTGACTGTGTAGGTCTTTCCATTTTTTGTGATAAGCAACTTGGCTGGATATCTCCATTGGTACGGTATATGGTGATTCCTGAGAAGTTGGTAATCGACACTAGCTTTTTCCTTGCTTGTATTGTATATTAAGAGAGATCAGTATATAGTGCGAGGCTTGCATATGGATCTGGGAGAGGGTTATTCTTCCTAGCGAATTGCATCAGTTCCTCCTTGACATGGAAAAAATGAATTTTCGCTATTACATCCCTAGGGATGTCCTCCGATAGATGGGGGGGTTTAGGTAGGCGATGGGCCCTGTCTATCACCAGCTCTCTTTCTGGCACATTTGGGAGAAGGGTGGCAATAAGCTGGCGGATAAAACCTCTCAGTTCCCCTGGTGTCACCGATTCCGCTACTCCTCTGAATTTAACATTACACCTGCGGGACCTGTCCTCTAGATCTGCAATTTTGGCTTTGAGGGTTGACATTTCATCTTCCTGGTCATTATGAGCATCCACAAGTTCATTGTGTGCAATTGCAAAGTCCCCCATCTTATTTTCTACATGTTGCACCCTCTCCCTTAGGTCATCTGTCTCCTTTCTCATCTGGGACATGTAGGCAATCATATCTCTGTGCAGGTTACTTTTCAGAGAGATCATCATCTCCTTCATAGTAGTGTCTGAAAGAGGTTTATCCTGGGTAGGGAAGTTCTCAATGCTGTCTATAAGCTCACTAGTATCATCACGAGAGTTACAGTCTTCCTCAGGCATGTCACCCTCCCTATTTCCATGTGCCTGTTTAAATTTAGATTTAACTGGACTCGTACTTGGGGAGCTATGTGTCGATGCAGATCCGTTACCTTTCCCTTCGTTCGTACTGGTCGAACGTTCCGCATGCTTCCTCGATCCAGCATGTGCTACCTCGTTGCCGGCGCCATCTTGGTTAGGAGGGGACCCGGCCGTCGAGAAAAACTCGGTCAGTTTTCGCGGCCCTCCGTACTGCTTTCTTTTTCCCATAGTGATCGGGGGGTTCTCTCTTATGTCCCTCGCCCGATGGTATCTTTTTACCCGGGTGTTCATCGCTACGGAGTCGCTTGGCAGTGGAACCTTTACAGAGCTCCTCTGTTATGCGGCCATCCTGTTCGGCAGTTGGCTCCGCCCCATTTTTATAGGTTTTAACCCCTGATCGCCTGGCGGTGAGCCCAGTTAGGTTTTAGCGTGCGTTAGGATCAGCGTAAATACCAGGCAGGGCCAGTTAGCGAGGTACTCTGATACGCACTCACACATTAGGTAGGTGCTAGATATTATTGTAATATCTGATCAGATCAATATCTGCGATCTGATCAGATCTATATTAGCATCCCCCTTAGATTTAGTGTTCTAAAAAACGCAGTGCTAGCGGGATCAGCCCAGATAACTGCTAACACCTGCGTTTAGCCTCTCTGCCCAGCCCAGCCCACCCAAGTGCAGGATCAATAGATCGCTGTCACTTACAAAACACAAAACACATATCTGCAGCCTTCGCAGAGATCACGCCCGATCCCTGCGAATTCTGACAGTGAATTTGGTAGCGACTTGACACAGGCTCTGACAACCAGGTGCACTTTTTTGCCTGTGAGTCTCGCTTGTGTACCTATAAATTTAGAGACCATGTCTAATCCGAGGTACACTAGTGATGAGGCCTACGCGATTGTGAGTATGACAGATGAGAGTGATGGGGAAGACTCACTGTCAGATTCAGACTCACCAATCGAGTTGATATTCGACAGCGGCTCCATGACAGATAGCTCTGACGATTGGGTGGTCCCTGCTAAGGTCAGGCGTACCAGATGCTGTTTAGCTGGCGCTGAGGTGCAAGAACCACAGGGCTCTCGTATGGAGCAGAGACCCAGTACTAGCGCTGCTACCCCTTCTGGTGACCTGGCAAGCACCAGCGGCCTAGTACATCCTGGTCATACAACCAGCACTGCAGTAACACTTGGTGACGTGGCGAGTCCCATAAGTGCAGTTCTAGCTGGTGTGGCTAGCACGAGTAATGCCCCGCAGCCACGAAGACAAAGAACACAGGCCCGTAGAACCCATAGTGCCCTTCCTGACGCGCTTGCAAACCCTGATTGGCACCACTGATGCAGCGCCCGTACTTCCCCCATTCACTGCCCAACCCGAAATTCAGGTGAATACAGTTGATTTTAGGGCCATTGATTTTTTTTCGCTGTATTTCACTGAAGATCTCTATAGATCTATTGTGGACCAAAGCAATTTATATGCTGGTCAATACATCGCTGCTAATCCCCATTTGTCCCTTGCCAGAAATTGGAAACCAATTACGGTTTCCAAATTTAAGACCTTTTTGGGCCTCACCCTCAACATGGGCATACATCATCTACCTGAATTGCGGTTATATTGGTCCAATGACTCAATTCATCACATGTATGTCTACTCTGCTTCCATGGCCAGGACACAATACAAGCAGATTCTGCAGTTCATGCACTTCAGTGACAATTGACTCGATCGTCCATATGGAGACCCTGAATTTGACTGGCTCTACAAAATTCGGCCCCTCATAAACCACTTCAACCAGACGTTTGCAGCACATTTTATTCCCAACCAAGTTGTGTGCGTGGACGAGTCCCTGATTAAATTTGCTGGCCGTCTTGTTTTCAAACAGTACGTCCCCAACAAGCGTGTTAGGTACGCCAACTGCAGAGCTGATTTATTCAGGGTGACAGCAATAGCGTTTGCTCCCACCATATATAAAGCAGCGACTCCAGCGCTGTTGGCAGTGATTTCACCACCACAGTTAAGCATAGGGGCAGTGGGTGGAAATTGGGGCGGATTGCCCATATGCTCCGGTATATATTTTTTTTAAAAGTGGCTATGCCCACCATTAGAAGTGGGAGGATGAAGGGAGGATTTCTAATGGTGGGCATACCCACCGATTGATTCTTTTTTTCATGAAAAAAAGAACATTACAATATATGCCCAACAAGGACCAGTGACATACTAATATGTTGCTGGTTTTCTCAGGCTCTCCTGTCCCACCGAGGAAAGTGAGAATACAGCTGGTGGTTCCACCAGCTTACCATAGAGCTGAAGACCAGAATGGCTCCAATCATCTCCATGGCCTAAGAAACCGGAGGCTACTAGCATTTTGTGACTTCAGTTTCGCAAGATATAAACAGCGCCATTGGGGAAGCATCTTATCAAACCGATTTTGGTGTGGTCAGATGCTTTAAGGGCTGGGGAAAGATCTAGAGTTTAGTAGACCCCAAAATGAAAAAAAAATTATATGCGACAATACCTATTTTTATCATAGGGGATATTTAAAAATAAAAATTATAAAAGAAAAAGAAGAAGATGAAAGGGACAGTGTAAAAATAAAACAAAAAGCAAAATGAATAATCATTTTAAAAAAAATGCACCCCTGACCCCCGTGCACGCGCGCAAAGGTGGACGCAAGCGTCAGTTTCATGTCGTATGTAAACAACAATTTCACCATGCATGTGAGGTATCACCGCAAACGTCAGATCGAGGGCAGTAATTCTAGCAGTAGACCTCCTCTGCAGATCTAAAGTGGTAACCTGTAAAGGCTTTTAAAGGCTTTTAAAAATGTATTTAGTTTGTCGCCGCTTCGTGGGTGTGCGTCAATTTTAAAGCATGTCATGTTTGGTGTCTATGCACTCGGCATGAGATCAACTTTTATATTTCACCAAACATTTGGGCAAAATAGTATGTTTTTCTGCATTCAAATTCAAAAAAGTGTTTTTTTTTCCCAAAAATTGCGTTTGAAAAATCGCTGCGCAATTACTTTGTGAAAAAAAAATTGTAACACCCACTATTTAAATCTCTAGGGCCACTTCTTTAAAAAATATATATAATGTTTGGGGGTTCAAAGTCATTTTCTAGCAAAAAAAATGATTTTTTCATGTAAATAAAAAGTGTCAGAAAAGACTTGGTGGTTCAAGTGGTTAGAAGAGTGGGTGATGTTGGGCATAAAATGCCAGGACAGTTCAAACCCCCCCCAAATGACACAATTTTGGAAAGTAGAAACCCCAAGCTATTTTCTGAGAGGCATGTTGAGTCCATGGAATATATTATTTGTTTGTCATAAATGATTGAAAAGTGACAAAAAAAAAAATTACACAAAGTTGTCACTGAAACTATATATTGCTCACCCAAGCCATGGGTATGTGTGGAATTACACCCCAAAATACATTCTGCTGCTTCTCCTGAGTACGGGGATACTCCATGTGTGAGACTTTTTGTGAGTCTATCCGTGTACGGGACCCCGAAAACCAATCACCGCCTTCAGGATTTCTAAGGGTGAAAATTTATGCCTTCACCCCATACTACCTATGCAGGTTGCGGAGGCCATGAAATGCCCAGATAGCAAAAAAAAAAAACAAATGACCCCATTTTGGAAAGTAGACACCCCAAGCTATCTGCTGAGAGGCATGTTGAGTCCATGGAATATTTTATATTTTGCCACAAGTTTCGGGGAAATTACAATTTGTATTTATTTATTTATTTATTTTACACAAAGTTGTCACTGAAATGATATATTGCTCACACATGCCATGGGTATATGTGGAATTACACCCCAAAATACATTCTGCTGCTTCTCCTAAGTATGGGGATACCCCATGTGTGAGACTTTTTGGGAGCCTATCTGCGTACAGAACCCCGAAAACCAATCACCGCCTTCAGGATTTCTAAGGGCATAAAATGGTGATTTTACTCCTCTGTACCTATCACGGTTTTGGAGGTCTTGAAATGTCAAGGTAGCACAAACCCCCCAAAATTACCCCATTTTGGAAAGTAGACACCCCAAGGTATTTGCTAAGAGGCACGGTGAGTATTTTGCAGCTCTCATTTGTTTTGGAAAATGAAGAAATAAACAGAATGTTTTTTTTTTTTTTTACTTTTTTCAAATTTCAAAACTTTGTGGCAAAATGTGAGATCTGCAAAATACTCAAAATTCTTCTCAGCAAATAGCTTGGAGTGTCTACTTTCCAAAATGGGGTCATTTGGGGGGGGTTTGTGATATCTGGGCATTCAATGGCCTCCGAAACTGTGATAGGGAGTGAGGAGTAAAATCACCATTTTACGCACTTAGAAAGCCTGAAGGCGGTGATTGGATTTTGGGGTTCTATACGCGGCTAGACTGCCAGAAAGTCTCACATATGTGGTATCCCAGCATTCAGAAGAAGCAGCAGAATGTATTTTGGGGTGTAATTTCACATATACCCATGGCATGTTCAAGCAACATATCATTTAGTGACAACTTTGTGGAAAAAAGAAAAACAAATTGTCATTTCCCCGAAACCTGTGGCAAAATATAAAATATTCCATGGACTCAACATGCCTCTCAGCAAATAGCTTGGGGTGTCTACTTTCCAAAATGGGGTCATTTGGGGGGGGGGGGGTTGTGCTATCTGGGCATTTCATGGCCTCCGCAACTGAGATAGGTAGTGTGGGGTGAATGCATAAATTTTTGCCCTTAGAAAAACTGAAGGCGGCGATTGGATTTTGGGGTCCTGTATGCAGATAGACTTCCAAAAAGTCTCACACATGGGGTATGCCCATACTCAGGAGAAGCAGCAGAATGTATTTTTGGGGTGTAATTCCACATATATCCATGGCATGTGTGAGCAATATATAATTTCAGTAACAACTTTGTGTAATTTTTTTTTTTTTGGTCATCTTTCAATCACTTATGACAAAAAATAAAATATTCAATGGGCTCAACATGCCTCTCAGCAAATTCCTTGGGGTGTCTATATTCCAAAATGGGGTCATTTGGGGGGGTTTGTACTGCCCTTCCATTTTAGAACCTCAAGAAATGAGATAGGCAGTCATAAAATAAAAACTGCATACATTCCAGAAAATGTACCCTAGTTTGTAGACGCTATAACTTTTGCGCAAACCAATAAATATACGGTAATTAACTTTTTTTTTTACCCAAGACATGTGGCTAAATGCATTTTGGCAAAAATTTATGACTAAAATTTAGTTTATTGTATTTTTGTAATAACATAAAGTTGAAAATATCATTTTTTTTAAAAAATTTTTGTCTTTTTTTGTTTATATCTCAAAAAATAAAAAGCGCAGTGGTGAAAAAATACCACTGAAAGAAAGCTCTATTTGTGGGAAAAAAAGGACGCAAATTTTGTTTGGGTACTGCATTGCATGACTGCTCAATTACCATTTGAAGTGGTACAGTGCCAAATTGAAAAAAGTGCTCTGGTCCTAAAGCTGCAAAACCTTCCGGTTGGTAAGTGGTTAAAGTTCAATTCCAGATCAATAAAAGATTAGAAAACAAAACATAAAAATTAAAAATGCAGCTCTTGGTGCAAAACTCACTCACTGCCCTGTCATCCAACACTGGTCCTCTTCCGGGGGGAAAGGGTAGTTGGGCTTCCCAAGTGGTCAAAATATTCAGTACAGATTTTTTTTTTAAAGCTGTTCCTTTTAGCATTAAAAAGATCCTTTAGCTCAATTCCAGTGACTTGCCTAGGCTGCACAGCGGTTATCAGTTTGCTACAGGCAGAAACAAGGGGTAGATTCCCTCAGTTTCCTCCCCCCCAGTGTTTGGACTGCAATATTTTATATCATTGCTTCATCTTGGATCTTGGGTTAAATATACCCTAGTCGTCGGAGAACGATTGGGTTCTAGGTTCTACTTCGTTACTATATTTTATAACGTCAGGTTTGTGACCCCCCCTCCTTTGACTCCCTTAGATGGGGAACAAAGACGGACATCGTTTGACTATTGACGAAACGTCGGATCCGTTCAGTGACCTTAACTCGATTTCCTAGAAAAATTACGATTTTCCTTGTCGAAATTTTTTTTT